>PVKP010011591.1:0-60917 GCA_004027715.1 Plecturocebus donacophilus | reverse complement strand
TATAAAATTAAACTTTGGGCAAAATTTCTGCATTGGAATTTCTTTTTCTCTCTGTCCTGAAGCCTATAACTACTTGCTCATGATTTTTTTGTGTGTTTAGCAGTGTGTGTGTGTCATTGATGGCCTTTGTAAAAGTATGTTCAATGGAATTGTGGAGACAGGTGCAATTAGAGTAGGTTGTAAGAATAAAAAGGAGCAGGTAAAAAGGCATGTGTATACCAGTGGCCTTCAAAGGGTAAATAGACTTTCTTCTTAAGGGATCAATTCCCAGATCTTCAGTTTCATATAAACTCTTTCCTAAAATTGACTTGCGTAAAAGCATGTTAGTGTTGTGGGCACAGCTTCTCTTTTCTCATTTTGCTTTTATAGTCATCCTTTTTCCAAAAGACATACATTTCCTCCTCCTTGTCTAACAATGGCACATTGCCCCACGGTATAAAAAAGGCCAGGGGTGACAAGCAGAGACACAATTCAAAGCATTTGTATTAAGAAAGCAGTAACTCCAACGCTTTATTTTGCAAGTCACATTTTTTTGTTGTTGTTGTTTTGAGACAGTTTCACTCTGTTGCCCAGGCTGGAGTGCAGTGGTGTGATCTCTGCTCATTGCAGCCAACCTCCCTGTCTCAAGGGATGCTCTCACCTCAGTCCCCCAAGTAGCTGAGACCACGGGCACACACACTACACCTGGCTAATTTTTGTATTTTTTGTAGAGTTGGATTTTGCCATGTTGTCTAGGCTGGTCTCGAAATCCTGAGTTCAAGCGATCTGACAACCTTGGCCTCCCAAGGTGCTGGGATCACAGGCATGAGCCACCACACCTGGTCTGAATCTATAATTCCAAAGTTTAAAGTTTTTTTCTAAGTCAAAACTATGTTAAAAGTTATGCTTAGAAAAGTCTAGCTTCCTCAGCTCTATCCCTTCCACCTATTCCTTCCTCTGTCCCCCAGAGATAACCTATTTCATTATTTGTGGTACATCTCTGTTTCTTTTTGCAAAAATAAATACATCTATTTGTTTTTGGACTAATATGGACATACTGTTAACTAAAATAGTAAATATACTGTATTGTTAAAGAGAATCTATTAGATTCTTGTTTTTATTTCTTGTACAAAAGTATCTTGCTCTATTTAGTTCTTTCTTTCCATATCTATTTACAGAAATTGTCATTGTCCTTCTTCTTTTTTTTTGAGACAGGATCTCGTTCTGTCACCGAGGTTTGAGTGCAGTGGCATGATCTCACCTCATGGCAGCCTTGACCTCCTGGGTTCAAGCAGCCCTCCCAAGTAGCTGGGACCATAGCGCGTGCCACCATACCTGGGCAATTTTATTTTATTGTAGAGATGAGGGCTCACTATGTTGCCCAGGCTGGTCTTGAACTCCTGGTCTCAAGTCATCCTCCCACCTCAGCTTCCCAAAGTGTTGGGATGACAGGAATGGGCCACTGTGCATGGCCTGTCCTTGTTTTTTTAATAGCTGTTCAATACTCCAATGTGCTGATGTCCTATTATGCAATCCAGTCTCTTCCTGACAGACATTTGAGTTGTTTCCACATTATTGCTATTGTGTATAAATAATTCTATGATGAGTAATCTTATGCTTGTATTGTTTTATATTTGTCAAGTTGTATGTTCACAGTAAATTCCTAGAAATGGCATTACTGGGCCAAAAGATAAATATATATGAGCATTTGCTAGACATTGCCAAATTCCTCTCCTTGGGATAGTACCATTTTATACTTTTAGATTTTTGCCAACGTGATAGATGGGAATCGGTATTTCAGCATAGTTTTAATTTGCATTTCTCTCATAATGAACATGTTGAGCATTTAATTTAAGAGCCATTCATATGTCTTTTCCTGTGGACACTCTGTTCATGTCGTTTGTTCTTTTTCATAATAGGTTTGTATGTTTTTGTCTTTTTCATCCTGATTTTTAAAGAACTTGTATATTAGCCTTGCAATATTTTCTCCCAGTTTGCCATCTCTTCTTTGATATTTTTTTTGCCATGAAGTTTTTTTTAAGTAGTTAAGGTTATCAGTCTTTCCTCTTATTTCTTTCTCCCACTCCTTGCTTATAAATGAATTCACCAATATTTTCTTCTAGTACTTTTATGATTTAATTCTTTACATATAGCTCTCATTTGGATTTTATCCTCATATATGGCACCAGGTATAATTCAAATCTGTATTTTTCAAAATATTCGGTTGTCTCAATGCTATTATTAAAAAGCCTATCTCCTCTAGTAATTTGAGATCCCACTTTTGCTATGTATTAAACTTCTTTATTTTTTTGAGCCTATTTCTAGTCTTTCTATTATGTTACAATGATTTGTCAACACACTCAGTTTTTATTGCAGAGCCTTTATAGTATACTCTTGTATCTGGTAGGACTAGTCTGTCCCTCTGAACCAAATTGCATTTTCTTTTACAAGATTTTCCTAGCTCTTCTTTGATATTTATTTTTCCATGTAACTTTATAATCACCTGATCTAGTTCTAGAATAAAAGATATTTGTATTGGGATTACATTAAATTTGTATAATAGTTGGGGAAAATGAACAACTTTATAATATTGATTTATCCTATCCATGAACAAAGACTAGTGTTATATATGATCAAGTAAAAAACAAACATTAACGAAATAAGAAACAAAAATCCAACAGACAGAATTGTAGTTTAACAGGAAATGACTCGTCCACACTGGTGATTAGTCTGTAAGTAAAGGCTTCTTATTGTAGCATTAAGTATCACAGGGGATAGTCAATCCAGTTAAATTTACCTCTGTCTAGGCCCTCTGACTTTTGTCTGAGTAATGCATAGTTGTATATATAACAATATGGGGTTCACGATGTCATATATTACATAAGTTAGTGAAATAAAGGATTTTACAGTCCGTACATTTTTTTAAGTAAAAAAAGGAGAAACGTCTTTCAGCTTAATGGCTAGCTGAACTTTAACAAGGATCTTTTGTAAATAGCTTGGTTTGCAAGTTTGGGACAAAAATGTGTATTTACAAACGGCTGTATAGTTTTACCAGCAGGGCTTTAAAAAACTGCCCTCTAGGGGCTGGGCGCCGTGGCTCACGCCTGTAATCCCATCACTTTGGGAGGCTGAGGCGGGCGGATCACGAGGTCAAGAGATCGAGACCATCCTGGCCAACATGGTGAAACCCCGTCTCTACTAAAAGTACAAAAAATTAGCCGGGCGTGGTGGTGTGTGCCTGAAGTCCCAGCTACTCGGGAGGCCGAAGCAAGAGAATTGCCTGAAACCGGAAAACGGAAGTCGCAGTGAGCCGGGATCGCGCCGCTGCACTCCAGCCTGGCGATAGAGGGAGACTCTGTCTCAAGAAAAAAAAAAAAAAAAAAAAAAAAACTCAAAAAAACTGCCCTCTGGGCTAAATTTAAGCAAGTGTCATGAGCTAGTAATGAGAAAAATGTCTTTTTTTTTTTTTTTTTAATGTCAGTAGAAGTGGTTTGTAACTAGCTTCATGAATTTAATAAAGGTCATTAATTAGTCTCCAAACATTTTGAAGGGTGAGCGGGAGTCAACCATAATTTTAAACCTCTTCATTAACAAGACTTTTTTTTTTTTGAGATGGAGTTTCACTGTTGTCACCCAAGTTGGAGTGCAATGGTGTGATCTTGGCCCACTGCAACCTCTGCCTCCCAGTTCAAGTGATTCTTTCACCTCAGCCTCCCTAGTAGCTGGGATTATAGGCACCCACCACAACCCCCAGCTAAGTTTTGTATTTTTAGTAGAGATGGGGTGTTGCCCTGTTGGCCAGGCTGGTCTTGAATCCCTGATCTCAAGTGATCCACCCACTTCAGCCTCCCAAAGTGCTGGGATTACAGGCATGAGCCACTGCGCCTGGCCTTAACAGGACTTTTTTAAAAAGTCGGTTATATGAAAAACCTTAAAATATATTAACCTTGGAAGAAATTGATTAAGAAAAAGAGAAGACAATAGGGAATACTAATTAGAAATTAAAAGTCTCCTTAGGTGGGTACAGTGGCTTGTGCCTGTAATCCCAGCACTTTGGGAGGCCGAGGTAGGCGGACTGCTTGAGCTCAGAAGATAGAAACCAGCCTCGGCAACATGGCGAAACTCCATCTCTACAAAAAATGAAAAAATTAGTTAGGTGTGGTAGCATGTGCCTGTGGTCCCAGCTACTAGGAAGGCTGAGGTGGTAAGACAGCTATTGAGCCTAAGACGCAGAGGCTGTAGTAAGCTGAGATTACACCACTGTATTTCAGCCTGTGTGAAAGAGTGAGACCCTCTGTCTCAAAAAATAAATAGAAAAGTCTCCTTAATGGGGAAATAGTAGAAGATATGGCCACATGAGTGAATTCAGGCAACTGAATGTGGGCGAAAGTGATGTATGCCACTACCAGCCTGTCCCACAAAAGTGCCTCACAAGCAACACCCTTCTCTCTCTCTCTGTCCCCTGTCTTGAGACAGATAACGAGGGCTACAGTTTTGAAGAGAGTGAAACCAGAACATGAAAAGAGCATTGGATTACCAATTGAGAAAGCTGCCTGCCAATCAGGCACATATATTTGGATTTTATTCAAATGAGAGATAAACTTCTATTGTGTTGGAATCATTTTTGCAGTTAGCATTACCTTAATCCAGAATTCAGTATGTAATAAATGCAGCATTTCAAACTAGTGGAAGAAAAAATTCTGTCCAATAAGTTTGTTTATGGACACCAGAAATTGGATAGCAATCAGAAAGAAAACAAAAGTTGGATGCCTACTTCACACATTATACCATATGAAAACTTTCAAATGGATCAGATATTTAAATGCGAAAATAAAACCATGCAAGTTTTAGAAGAAAATATGCATTTCTTTATAGCCTTTAAGTATGAAAGGTCTTTCTAAATATGACTCAAATGTAAAGTCATGAAAGATTAGGTTGGTAAATTTGAGTAGCTAAAAAATTTTAAAAACCTTTCAGAATGCCCAAAAGACATAATTCACCAAGTAAAAAAATGCAAACGAAAAATAGGAAATTATTTGTTATTCATATCAGGCAAAAAGCTAGTACCCCTACTAAATAAAGAACCCTTAGAAATGGATGAGAAAATACTAAAAATCCAACATAAAAATGGGCAAAAGGGCTAGGTGTGGTGGCTCACACCTGTAATCACAATATTTTGAATGGCTAAGGTGAGCTGATCACTTGAGCTCAGGAGTTTGAGACTGGCCTGGACAACATTGCAAAACCTTGTCTCTACAAAATCGGGACATACAAATAAAAATAAAGAGACTATTTCATACTTGCTGCACTAGAAAAAGTAAAGTTTATCAGTACCTGCAGTCATCATTCACAGACGTTCAGATCCTAAAGGTAGGAGTGGGAACACTTTGAAGTTAGATGTGGTCACAAGACTTGATAAAACAAGTGTGAGCCAATTAATTGTGAGCAGAATTGATATGGTCACTTGTGTGTAGAAATTGTGAAGAGCCAAATTTGAGCCTTTTAGTCAGTTCTTTTTCCCTACCTCATAGAAGCAAGGGTCAGGATGGAAGCTCCATCAGCCCTGGTGTCTGAGTGACTATAATAACAGACCTTCATGAAGAAGAAACAGAGCTTTGAATTAAGACACTGAGATTTTTGTGATTGTGTTACTGTAGCATGATTTAGTTATCCCAACTGATATAACCCCAAGTTGTTGGTGAAGAAACAGAACAACAGGGACTTTCATATGCTGCTTGTGAGCCTAAGCTGGTAAAACTCTGGAGAAAACTTTTTTGCAAATGTTTCATCAAGTTGACAATGTGTATAACCATACAGGCACAAGAAAAATTAGTGAAAGTTTTTGCTACATTATTTTAAGAAAAAATGAAAATAACTTCAATGTCCATTGACAAGAAATATATTTTAGTAGATTAATAGAATAGATTACTATTGAGTAGCTAAAATAAACTTAAGCTACCTGAATCAAAATATACAATTCTCAAACACACAGAATCTAAAAAATTGCATGAGGATATGTATAGCATGAGGTCATTATATAGAGTTTACATAGCATATTATGCTATAGCTACATAAAATATGTAGTAAAAGTATAACAATATGCATGGGCATAATAAACATCAAATTCAGAGAAACGTTTACTTCTGGGAAAAGAAGAGGAGGATGCAAGATCCTCAGTGATAGGGTATTTGGAATGTTTTATGTCTTATTTCAAAATATCAAATGCTACAAGTAAAAATGCTGGGTGGTGAGCACCTGTATATTTGTTGTATTATCCTCTGTAGTTTTTTGTCTACTTGAAATACTGAATAATAACTAAAAAGAAAATACAAGCAAGCAAAAAGAAAACAAAAACATCTATAAGTCTTCCTCTCCTGCTCCATCTCTGAAATTACCTTAATTAATATATTGGTGTAAATCTGTCCAATGTTTTTCCATATCTTTGTGTGTCTGCCTCACCTAGATAGGAAGAAAAGGGTTGCAGTTCTTCAGATAACTATGGTAAAGACATTGTGCAGAGTTAAGCAGGCTAGGTATTCTACTCTTTAATCTACATATTTAGAAGATGTTGTTTTGCCAAGTTAAAAATATTTACTGAAAGAAGGAGAAACATTTCATTATTCTTTTTTTTTTTTTTTTGGAGATACCGTCTCATTCTGTTTCCCAGACAGGAGTACAGTGGCATGATTATCACTCACTACAGCCTTGACCTCCTAGGCTTAAGTGAGCCTCCCACCTCAGCCTCCTGAGTAGCTGGGACTACAGGCGTGCACCGGTATGCCTGGCTAATTTTTTTTATTTTGTAGAAACAGGGTCTCACTATGTTTCCTAGGCTTGTCTCACATTCTCAAGCAATCCTCCTGCCTTGGTCTCCCAAAGTGTTGGGATTACAGATCTGAGCCTCACGATTCTTTAAGAGTTTGCATCAATTTGCTTGCCATCACTTATATTGATTTATTTAGATTCTCTTTTCTTTTTTTTTTTGTGACAAAGAGTTTCACTCTGTCACCCAGGCTGGAGTGCAGTGGTGCAATCTCGGCTCACTGCAACCTCCGCCTCCCAGGTTCAAGCGATTCTCCTGCCTCAACCTCCTGAATAGCTGGGACTACAGGCGTGCACCACCATTCCCAGCTAATTTTTTTTTTTTGAGACAGGGTCTCACTTTGTTGCCCGCGTTGGAGTGTAGTGGTGCAATCTCAGCTGACTGCAACCTCTGTCTCCTGGGTTCAAGCAATTCTGCCTCAGCCTCCCAAGTAGCTGGGATTACAGGAACCCACCACCACGCCCGGCTAATTTTTGTAGTTTTAGTAGAGATGAGGTTTCGCCATGTTGGCCAGGCTAGTCTTGAACTCCTAACCTGAGGTGATCCGCCCACCTTGGCTTCCCAAAGTGCTGAAATTACAGGTGTGAGCCAATGTGCCCAGCCTTGATTTGTTTAGACTCTTTAAACTTTTTTCCTTTCTCAATTTTCAGAACTATAAGAGACTTCTAAATGCTTATAAAACCTGTGTTATTAGTATACAAAAGCATGACTCTGAAAACATGCAATTCTGGCACCGAAAAGCATCAGATTTAAAATTCATCTTCTAAGTGGTTTTCTTTGTTCTTTTTCTGCTTTCTTTCCTTTTTTTATATTTGCTTTCTATAATTCCCTATGTATTTTAGCTATAATTTCTCTTATCAGCTATTTCCCAGTATTCTGTCTTTCTACAAATGATATACACGTGCACTAAGACAGGCTAAACTTAAAGCTTAGTGTGGTTTCCTTGCACTTTTATCGCCACCTCATGGTAGCATCCTGAGTCTATGCTTTCCTGATTTTTTTTTTTTTTTTATGCTCCTGAACACATTCCTAGCTGTGGTCTAGTGTTGGTCTTTTAACGATTACCATATGTCATATAACAGTATGTTTTTCAACCTATCTGCACAACAGAGTCACCTGGTGACCTCTAAAAAATACTGTCACTAGCCCAACTCCAGAACCACTGTCAGAGAGGCATTAACTCTTATTCATTGGACAAAACTAGATGTCATTTAAAAGTACTCAGTTCTGGCCAGGTGTGACAGCTCACGCCTGTAATCTCATCACTTTGGGGAGGTCAAAAGTTAGAGACCAGCCTGACCAACATGGAGAAACCCTGTCTCTACTAAAAAAAACACACACAAAATAAAAAATTAGCCAGGTGTGGTGGCTCATTCCTGTAATCCCAGCTACTTGGGAGGCTGAGGCAGGAGAATCGCTTGAACCCGGGAGGCGGAGGTTGCAGTGAGCCGAGATTGTGCCATTGCACTTTAGTCTGGGCAAGAAGAGAGAAACTAAAAAAAAAAAAAAAAAAAAAGTATTCAGTTCTATTACTTACTGGGAAGAGTCAGCTTTCTTCACTGAGTATATAACTACATATACTCATGGTATTATACGACTATTTATGGCTAAAAAATGAATACACTTGGGATATCCCTTCAAGTATTTGTGACATAAACTAATTCTGACAGTTACCTACATTAGTTACCTACATTTCTTACTTTCTCTTATTTTAAATTTGGGAAAATATATTAACCACATAAAAGTGTAGTGATTAAAACAACCAATAGTTATATCTGCCATTCAAAATCAACTAACTTCTGCAAGCTCTGCCTCCCAGGTTCAAGAGATTTTTGTGCCTCAGCTTCCCAAGTAGCTGGGATTACAGGTGTGCACCACCACACTTGGCTAATTCTTGTATTTTTAGTAGAGACGGGGTTTCACCATGTTGGCCAGGCTGGTCTTGAACTCCCGACCTCAGGTGATCAGCCCACCTCCTTGGCCTCCCAAAGTGCTGAGATTACAGGTGTGAGCCACCGCTCTCAGCCAACAAAATATTTCTAATAGACCAGAAGAGCTGATCATGGAGTCAAGACCAATAACAACAAAGCAACGAGAACATTAGACTGCTAAAGTGTGCCAATGTTGTGAGCACAATATCACACAGAAAGAAAAGGTCAGCAGCTTCATGAAGGACATGAGATTTGAGCAGGGCCTTGAGCAAGGAAAAAATTTCAATAGGCAGCAAACAAAAGGCAACCATCTAGGTAGGGGAATAACATGAGCCAAGCCAGAAATAGGAACAAGCACAATATAATTATTTCTAAAAGTCCTTCATGTAGTCTACTAATAATAGCTAACATTTTTGAGCACTTACTATGTGTCAGGCAGTATTCCAAGTCCTTTCAGGTACTGATTTGTTTAACACAGCAACACTGTCAACAAGAGCACCCTGCTCAAACCACTTTTTCTGTTGCTCTTAGACGTGGTGCCATCTCTGGGTCTCAGTTTGTCTGTCTGTAAAAAAGCAGATAATAACGCTGCCCTGTGCATGATGGATATACACACACGGACAAACACAAGAAGAAATTAAACAAGATGATGTAGCTGTTAGGAAAAATTGGTGAGATTATGGTGTTATATTTCTATTTCCCAAATGCAATTTAATGCAATATTGGCTGTTTTGAAACAATTTTCTTGCACGATACTCCACATATCATACAATTCACTCATTTAAATGGTACAATCCAGTGGTTTTAAGTGTAGTGTCAGAGTCATGCAACCATCACTACAATCAGTTTTGGACAATTTCATCACCTCAAAGAGAAACCTTTAGTTATCATCCCAGGTGACCATATCATTCTCCTCTCTTTCCCTAAGCAACCACTAATTTGCTCTTGTCTGTCTCTATGTATTTGCCCATTCTGGACATTTCATAAAAATGGAATCATATGTGACTTTTTGTGATTGTCTTCTTTCACATAGCATGTTTTCAAGGTTTATCCATGTTGTAGCACATATCTACTTCATTCGTTTTTGAAATTTTTATTAAATTTTTTGTAGAGACAGTGTCTTGCTATGTTGCCCAAGCTGGTCTTGAACTCCTGGGCTCAAGCAATCCTCCTTCCTTGGCCTCCAAAAGTGTTGGGATTGTAGGCGTGAGCCACTGTGCCCAGCCTTCATTTTTTATTGAAAGTGAAATTCACGTAACAAAATTAACAAAAGTGTACAATTTCATGACATTTAGTGCATTCACAATGTTGTGCAACCACCATCTCCATGAAGCTCCAAAACATTTTCATTACCTCAAACGAAAACCCCATGTCCATTAAGCAGTCACATTTTCTTCTCTCCAGTCTCTAGCGATTTTTGGGTTTTTTTTTGAGACAGAGTGTTGCTCTGTTGCCCAGGCTGGAGTGCAGTGCAGTGGTGCGTTCTCAGCTCACTGCAACCTCCACCTCCCAGGTTCAAGCGATTCTCATGCCTCAGCCTCCCAAGTAGCTGGGATTACAGAAATGTGCCACCACACCTAGATAATTTTTATATTTTTAGTAGAGATAGGATTTCACCATGTTGGCCAGCTGGTCTTGAACTCCCAACCTCAAGTGATTCGTCCACCTTGGCCTCCCAAAGAACTGAGACTACAGGCATGAACCATCACGCCTGGCCAGTACCTAACAATTTATAATTTGCTTTCTGTTGCTATGGACTTATCCATTGTGGATATTTTATATAAATAGAGTCATGCAGCATGTGATCTTTTGTGTCTGGCTTCTTTCACTTAGCAAAATATTTACAAGGTTCGTCCATATTGTGGCATGTATCAGCACTTCATTCCTTTTTGTGACTGATTTATATTCCATTGTATAAATATACCATATTTTGTTTCTCTGTTTATCAGTCAATAGATATTTGGGTTGTTTCCACATTTTGGCTATCGTGAATAGTGTTGCTCTGAACATTTGTGTAGAAGTATTGGTTTGAATACCTGTTTTTAATTCTTTTGAGTATATATCTGGGCCATATGGTAACTCTATATGTTTAACTTTTTGAAGAACTGACAGATGGCTTTCCAAAGTGGCTGCATCATTTTATATTCCCATCAGCAGAGTAGAAGGTTCCAATTTCTCCACATCCTTGGCAACATTGTTGTTATGTAGCTTTTTGCTCCATAGCCATTCTACTGCATGTTAAAGTGGTATCTCACTGTGGTTTTGATTTGCATTTCCCTGATGGCCAATGATGTTGAGCAACTTTTTATGCACTTATTGGCCATTCGTATATCTTCTTTGGAAAAATGTCTATTCAAATCTTTCACCATTTTAAAAACTGGGTTATTTTTCTTTTCATTTTTTAAAAATTTTATTATTTTTTTTTTTTTTTTGAGAGGGAGTCTTGCTCTGTCGCCAGGCTGGAGTGTAGTGGCGCAATCCCGGCTCACTGCAACCTCCACCTCCTGGGTTCAAGTGATTCTTCCGCCTCAGCCTCCCGAGTAGCTGGGACCACAGGCACGTGCCACCATGCCTGGCTATTTTTTGTATCTTTAGTAGAGACGGGGTTTCACCATGTTGGCCAGGATGGTCTTGATCTCTTGACCTCGTGATCTGCCCGCCTTGGCCTCCCAAAGTGCCGGGATTACAGGCGTGAGCCACCGCACCCGGCCTATTTTTCTTTTAAATGTTGAGTTGTAAGCATTCTTTACATATTCTGGATACAAGTTTCCTTATCAGATACATACTTTGTAAACATTTTCTCACATTTTGTAGGCTATCTTTTCACCTTCTTGATAATGTTCTTTGAAGCACAAAAGTTTTTAATTTGGGTGTCAAATTTATTTTTTTTGCTTGTTGCTTGTGCTTTTAGTGTCTTATCTAAGAATTCATGGCAAAAACCAAGGTCATATTTACCCCTGGGCTTTCTTATAAGAGTTTTACAGTTTTGACTCTTACATTTAGGTCTTTAATCCATTTTGGGTCAATTTTTACATATGGTGTGAGGTAAGGATCCAATTTGATTCTTTTGCATTCACTTGTCTAGCTATCCTAGTGCCATTTGTAGAAAAGACTATTATTTTTCACCCTTGATAAAAATCAGTTGACCATATAAATGTGGGTTTAGTTCTGAACTCCCGATTCTGTTCCATTGATCTGTATGTCTGTCCTTATGCCAGTACTGCACTGCCTTGATTATTGTAGCCTTGTAGTAAGATTGGAAACAAGAAAGCATAAATCTTCTAACTTGGTTGTTTTCCAAAATTGTTTTGGCTGTTCTGAGTCCCTTGAGTTTTCACATAAATTTTAGAATCAGCTTGTTTATTTCTATCTTTAAAAAAAATGTTTTTAATTGTTAGTAGAAACAGGGTTTCACCATGTTGGCGAGGCTGGTCTTGAACCCCTCACCTCAAGTGATCTGCCTGCTGTAGCCTCCCAAAGTGCTGGGATTACAGGTGTTAGCCACTGCACCCAGCCAGCTTGTTAATGTCTACAAGGAAGAGAGTCTCTCACAAGTCTCTCCGCTAGAGACTGTGGTGAATCTGTAGATTAAGCTGAGGAATATTCCCATCTTAACAATATTGTCTTCTGATCCATGAACATTGGATGTCTTTCCATTTATTTAGATCTTTAATTTATTTCAACAATATTTTATTTGAATATGTTTTCAGAATGTTTTCCATTTCTTTTGTTAATTTAATCCTTAAACTTTTAATTTTTTGATGTTATTATAAGTTGTTTTCTTAATTTCAGTTTTAGATTTTTTTATTGCTACTGTATGGAAATAAGTTGGTTTGTCATATTGATCTTGTATCCCGAAGTATTGCTGAACTGAATTTTCTGTTCTAATGTTTTTTAGTGATTTTATAGAATTTCCTGCATACAGGATCATGTCATCTCTAAATAGATAGTTTTACTTTTTTTCCAATTTAGATGCATTTTATGTCATTTTTTGGCCCAATTGCCATAGCTAGACCTCTCTAGTACAATGTTGAATAGAAATGTCAAGAATGGTCATCTTTGTTTTGTTTGTCATCTGATCTTAGTGGGAAAGTATCCATTTCTTCACCTTTAAGTATAATGTTAGCTTGGGTTTTTTATAGATGTCCTTTATCAAGTTGAGGAAGTTCCCTATTATGGTGTTGATTGTTTTTATCATGAAAAAATATCAGGCTTGTTGACAGCTTTTTCTGCATCTATAGAGATGATTGTGAAACTTTTTTCTTTTTTTTGAGACAGAATCTTGCTCTGTCACCCATGCTGGAGCGCAATGGCACAATCTTGGCTCACTGCAACCTCCACTTCCCAAGTTCAAATGATTCTCCTACCACAGCCTCCCCAATATCTGAGATTACACGCATGTGCAACCACGCCCAGCTAATTTTTGTATTTTTAGTAGAGACCAGTTTTCACCATGTTGTCCAGGCTGGCCTTGAACTCCTGTCTTCATGATCTGCCCACCTCAGCCTCCCAAAGTCCTGGGATTACAGGTGTGAGCCACTGTGCCTGGCCAATTGTGAAACTTTAAAAAATATTATATTGATACAGTGTATTACATTAATTGATTTTCAGTTATTAAATCAACTTTCCATTCCCAGAATAAATCTCCCTTGGTCATGGAGTATAATTATTTTTGTATGTTGCTGGATTGTGCCAGCATATGTTGAGGATTTTTGCATCTACATTCGTAAGAGATAATGGCCTGTAGTTTTCTTTTTCTTGTGATATCTTTTTCTAGTGATGTCTGGGCTTTTCTTTGTAGGTAGTGTTGGACAATTAGTTCAAGGTCTTTAGTAGTTATAAATCTATTCATATTTTCTCTTTTTGAGCCAGTTTTAGTAGTTTGTGTCTAATAATTTGCTCATTTAATCTAAGTTATCTAATTTATTGGCACACAATTGTTCATTTATAAGCTTTTTATAAGTACTTCTTTATAAGCTTTTTTATCTTCTGTAATATCCCCTTTCACTTCTGTTTCTAGTAATTTGAGTCTTCCTTAGTCTAACTAAAAGGTTTGTCAATTTAAAAAATATTTTCCACTCCCACTGCTTCACTTGACCAGCCTTAAAAAAAAAAAAAAAAAAAAAATATTTTCAAAACCTTTTTGATTTTGTTTTTCTCTATTGTGTTTCCCTTCTCCAGTTTATTCACTTCCATTACAATCTTTATTATTTTCTTTTTGTGTGCTTTTAATTGCTATTCTTTTTCCAGTGTCTTAGGGTGGGAGGTTAGGTGGTTGATTTGAAATCTTACTCCTTGGCTGGGTGTGGTGGCTTATGCCTGTAATCCTAGCACTTTTGGAGGTTAAGGCGGGCAGATCACTTGAGGCCAGAAGTTCAAGACCAGCTTGGGCAACATGGCAAAACCTCAACTGTATTAAAAATACAAAAATTCGCCGGGAATGGTGGCACATGCCTGTAATCCCAGCTACTAGGGAGGCTGAGGCATGAGAATCACTTGACCCCGGAAGGTGAGGGTTGCAGTGAGCTGAGATCATGCCACTGCACTCCAGCCTGGGTGACAGAACGAGACTCTGTCTCAAAAAAAAAAAAATCTTTCTTCCTTTTTTTAAAAATAAAATTTATTGCGTATAATTAAGGTATATAACATGATATAATACACATAGGTAGTAAAATGAGGGTTACTACAGTGGAACAAATGAACATATATATCCATCATCTTACACAGTTATACCTTTTCCTCTCTTTGGGCAGGAACAGCTATAATCTACTCATTCAGACAAAATCCTGAAAAAAATACTTTTTTGTTAACTATAGTCTTCATGTTGTATATTAGAGCTTTAGACCTGTTCATCCTACATTCTTTCTTCTTTTTTATTTAAGCATTTATACTTACAAATTTCTCTCTAGGAACTGCTTTAGGTACATTCCTTATGTTTTGGTATGTTATCTTTCTTTTCATTCATCTCAAGGTATTTCCTAATTTCCCTTGTGATTTCTTCCTTGACCCATTAGTTACTTAGTAGTATGTTAATTTCTACATATCCGTAGGTTTCTCATATTTCCTTGTTCTTTCTCTCTCTTTTTCTCTCTCTTTGAGACAGGGTCTCTCACTCTGTTGCTCACACTAGAGTGCAGTGGTTTGAACATGGCTCACTGCAGCCTTGATCTCCTAAGCTCAAGCAATTCTTCCACCTAAGCCTCCAGAGTAGCTGGGACCACAGTCATGTGCCACTATACAGGGCTAATTAAAAATTTTCTGTAGAGATGGGTTCTCGTCATTTGCCCAAGCTGGTCCCAAACTCCTGGGCTCAAGTGATTCTCCTGACTTGGCCTCTCAAAGTGCTGGAATTACTGATGTGAGCCACCACACCTGGCCTCTAATTTCTATTGTGGTTATTGTATGTTATTTTTAATTCCTTTGTGGTTAGAGAATATACTTTGTATAATTTCTTTCCCTTAAAATGTATTGAGGCTTGTATTATGGCTTAGCACGTGGTCCATCCAGAAGAATGTTCCATATGCATTGGAGAAAAATGTATATTTTGCTGTTGTTGAGTGGCGTGTCTATAGATGTCTGTTGGTTTCTTTGGTTTATAGTGTTGTTCATGTCATCTATTTCCTTGTCAATCTTCTGTCTTTTTGGTCTATCCATTATTGAACACCCATTCATGTTGAATTGTATTATTTCCCTTTCATTTCTGTCAGTTTATACTTTATGAATTATGGTGCTGTTTTAAAGTTCATATATGGTTATAATTGTTATATCTTCCTGAGGGAGTGACCTTTTTAAAATGACCCTTATAAAATGTCCCTCTTTATTTCTAATAATTTTTTGAAGCCTATTTTGTGTAACCACTCCAGTTTATGGTTGCTGTTTGCATGTTACATAATTTTTTACCCTTTTTTTTAAGACAGACTCTTCACCCAGGCTGGAGTGCAGTAGCATAATCTTGGCTCACTGCAGCCTCTGCCTCCTGGATTCCAGCGATTCTCCTGCCTTAGCCTCCTGGGTAGCTGGGATTACAGGCGCATGCCACCACACCCAGCTAATTTTTGCATTTTCAGTAGTGACAGGGTTTCTCCATGTTGGCCAGGCTGGTCTTCAACTTCTGACTTCAAATGATCTGCCCACCTTGGCCTCCCAACATGCTGGGATGACAGGTGTGAGCCACTGCACCCAGCCCCTTTTACTTTTGAATCATTGAATTTAGTCTGTCTCCCATACACTGCATTTAGTTGGGATTTTGTTTTCTTATCTAGTCTGATATTCTCTGCCTTTTGATTGGATAATAAATTCACATTTAATGTTATTTATATAGTTGGATTTACTTTTGCTGGTTTACTTTTTGCTTTCTCCATGCTTCCTATATTTTCTGTTCCTTTATTCCTCTTTTACTTTCTTTTGCATTAAGTAAATAATTTCTGATGTAATATTAATTTTTAAATAATTTTTTTCTATATATTTTTGAATTATTTCCTCAGTTATTGCTCCAGAGCTTACCATATACATCTTAACATCAGAATCTGCTTCACATTTACAATAAATTCCAGTGAGATATAGAAACATTATTTCTATATAGCTCCATTCCCTGTTTCCTCTTGTGGTACTGTTATACCCATATCTATATATGTTACAAACCCAGTAATATGTTGTTATAATTATTACTTCACTTTTTCTCCCTTTAAAAAAGCTGAGGGAAGAAAATGGAAGAAAAATATATTTATAGGTTTTGTTGCATTAGCATATATATATATATATATATATATATATATATATATATATATATTTGTAGCTTTTATTGAATACAATTTATTTCTCATTTCTGGTTCATTTGTTCCTGTGTCATCAAGAGTCATTGCCTTTGTTCCTGTCTTACAACTGGGAGTTATTTCCTTAGTCCAGTACAGCTTTGCTCCCATCCACCTCCTTTGTGCTGTTATTGGCAAATATATTACATTTCTTTGGTATAGTCCCAACAATCAAATTATATACGTATTGAATTGCTTTTTAAAATTAGTTAAGAGAAGAAAAGAAATACGCATGTCATCTTTACTAATGTTTTGTGTGTATATTACTCTCTAGAGTTACTTGTTTCAGCCTCAATACCTTTTTTTTTTTTTTTTTTTGAGACAGAGTTTCACTGTTGTCACCCAGGCTGGAGTGCAGTGGCACAATCTCAGGTCATGGCAATCTCTGCCTCCCAGGTTCAAGTGATTCTCTTGCCTCAGCCTCCCAAATAGCTGAGATTACAGGCACCTACCACCAGGCTTGGCTTATTTTTCTATTTTTAGTAGAGATAGGGTTTCACCACATTGGCCAGGCTAGTCTCGAACTCCTGACCTCAGGTGATCCACTTGCCTTGGCCTCCCAAAGTGCTAGGATTACAGGCATGAGACACTGTGCTTGGCCGCCTCAATAACTTTCAGTATTTTTTGTAAGGTGGGTCTGCTAGCAATGAATTATCTCAATTTTTGTTTATCTGGGAATTTCTTCATTTTGCCTTCATATTTGAAAGACAATTTTTGCAGAATGTAGGATTCTTGGTTGACAGATTTTCTCTGAGCACTTTGAATATGTTATCCCACTGCCTTTTCCTCCTTCATTTTGGGACAGGATCTCCCTGTGTCTCCTATGCTGGAATGCAGTGGTGTGATCATAGCTCACTGCAGTCTCCAACTCCTGGGCTCAAGTGATCCTCCCAACTAAGCCTCCCATGTAGCTGGGATTATAGGTGTGTGCCACTATGTCTGGCTATTTTAAAAATTTATTTGTGTTGGCCAGGCTGGTCTTGAACTCTTAGCCTCAAGAGATCTGCCTCCTTGGCCTCGCAAAGTGCCAGGATTATAGGCATGAGCCACTGTGCCTGGCCTGTTATTCACTGCCTTCTGTTCTCTGCTTCTGATGAGAAGTCAGCTGTTGATCATATTGGAGTTTTCTTGTAAGTAAGGATTTTTCTCTTGCTGCTTCAAGCTTTTCTACTTGTCCTTGAGCATTTTTTCTTTACTATGTGTGTTTGTGATTTATTTGCATTTAACCTCTTAGAGTTTGTTGGGCTTCTTGGATGTGTAAGGTTGTTACCAGATTTGGAAAGTTTTCAGCCCCTATTTCTTTAAATATTTTTTCTCTTTCTTTCTCTCCCTCCTCTCCTTTTGGAACTTCTATTAGATGTATGTTAGCTTAATGATGTCTCATGTTTCTCTGAGGCTCTGTTCATTATTCTTCATTCTTTTTTTCTGTTTATAGTGTTATTTTTAGACAAAAAGGTGGGGAAAAGGTAGGAAAATATAAGGATAAAAATAATTACATAATCACTTTGGTGAGCTCATGAGATACTCATAATTTCATAGCACCTTCCCCATAAAATGCTGCAGTAGTTTATTATCCAAGTGTTCGTGTTTAATATACTGTTGAGAGAAAAGGGTGACCATCAAGTCAGCTTATTTAACTTTCTATTCTGCTCAGAACTTGAAGCTGCCCAGATTTCAGCAGAATTCACCTCGACTAATGTCTATGTCAAACGAATCTATATTTCTTTAGGGTGACAGACAGACTGATCTTGAGAATCTATGGCAAGGTATTTGTGACAAGGCCTCCATCTGCTGAGACTCCAACAGGTGCAGATTAAAATGATGCTAGGCTGGAGATGGTCCAGATATTGGAGATACCACCTACAAATGTGAACTCCAGAGGAAAGTTTTTTGGTGCCAGCTGCTCCAATTACTCTTCTAGGCACTGGGGACATAGCAGTAGTCAAGAAGACTAGGTCTCTGCTCTAGTGGAGTTCACATTTTATCACAGGATACAGATTGCAAACCAACAAATAAAGGAAGGAAAGTATCAGAGTAATAATGTCAGCAATGCACAGAAATAAACTATGAGGATGTGATGAAAGTGACTTGGATGGATATTTTATACTAAGCACATGGGAAATGCCTCCTGTGAGGGAGTGACATCTAAACTAAAACTTGAATTATAACAGCCTTCTAGACAGTGGGAATAGCTAATGTCAAGGAACAGAAAGGGGGAATAACTTACTACATTCCAATGTAGGAAGAGGGAAAATGAAGGCTGAGAGGCAGCCAGGAGCTAGGCCGTGTAGGACTTTGCAAACCCAATTATAAAGGTTGGACTTTTTTTTTTTTCTTTTGAGACAGTGGCACGATCTCAGCTCACCGCAACCTTCACCTCCTGGATTCAAGCGATTCTCCTGCCACAGTCTCCTGAGTAGCTGGGCTTACAAGCACCTGCCACTGCATCTGGCTAATTTTTCTATTTTTTAGTAGAGACGGGGTTTTGCCATGTTGAACAGGCTGTTCTCAAACTCCTGACCTCAAGTGATCTGCCCACCTTGGCCTCCCAAAGTGCTGGAATTGCAGACGTGAGCCACCATGCCAAGCCTGAAGGTTGGATTTTATTTTAGGTTTGATGGGATGCTATTAGTGTTAAGCAGGGGAGTGATGTGATCTGAGTCACACCGAAAAATCATGAAAATTGCTTTGTGCACCGTAAGTTATACAGAGATTGAAATGGAAGCTAGGGAATTACTTATGAGGCATTTGTAGCACTTCATGCAAAAGATGTTAATAACTGGGGGTGGTGATAGTGGAGGCAGAGAGAAGCAAATGGATGTGGAGTATGTATGGGACTTGCCGATAAATTGGATGTTCAGGTGTGAAGAAAAGAGAATAATAAAGAATACTCTCTAGATATTTGCCTTGTGCACTTGGGCAGGCAATAATGCCATTTACTGAACTGGAAAAGAATGGGCTTGAATATGCAGGGAGTTTGGCAGCAGGGATGGGAAGGGATGTCACAAGTTCTGTTTTGATTTTGTTACGTTGGAGATACCTCCTGGTACTCCAAGTACAAATGTTAAGCAGACAGTTGAGTAAACAAGTCTGGAACTACAGAAAGTGCGCTGGAGTCACTTGCTTTCAGTCTCAAGAAGCTGCCAGTGTGGAAGGAGGCCTCCAGGAGAAAATGAAATAGTTTTCAAGGGAAGACTATTTCAAGAAGGTGTTGGAATGTGTTGATAGGCCCAGATTCCAACCCCAGTATGTAGTTTACTTTGCCTCTCTGAATGTTCTTTTCCACCTGTAAAATGGGGATAATGCCCAATTTGGGGGCGGTTGTGAGACTAAAGGAGATAAGGCATATATCAGGAGCATAATCCTCAGCATATCCAAAGCATTCAACAAATAGCAACTATTAGGACCATCACCATCTTTAGTTTGCTAAGAACTGGCCGTGTTCATAAACAGTAAGAACCAAACTGGCTATATTTTCTCAAGGAAAGATACATCTTGGAAAGAGAGCTGCTGTTAGACTCTGCTATGGCCTTCACTTACTGTTTTTCAGTTGAAGCCTCTTTGAAAACAGCATAGCTCCCTACCGCATAGTTCCCTACCAAGTATCAGGAAACAATATTCTTTACCTAGCTCTTTCTACGAATGCCACTTACTTTGCCTAAATAAGGCAAGACATTTAATATGATTTTCCTTTAAGTTTCAGATGCCATACAAACCACCAAAGTATTAGTTGCCTCCTTTCTTGTGCTAAATACATACACACACGCTCACACAATACACAGTCTTAGTAACTCAAGTTACAGGAAAAGGGATATGAAACTCTCAAAGAATTTAGGCTACCTTCCACATATTAACATAACAATGCAACAATAATACCAAACACTTATGGAGGGCTTACTATAGGCCAGAAAGTACTGTGCTAATTGCTTTAGATCTATTAACTCATTTAATTGCCTAAAATCTTATAAGGGTGGAATATTATTATTCTTATACCATCTTCCCCAGTAGATCAGCTTTAAATGAGAGAAGGAGAGTTAGCCTATTAGAATTAAACTGGCTAGATATCCCAGTCCTGGGAAGCGTGCCCAGTTGCTCAGTGAACAGCTGAAGGTTGGTTGCAGAATTAATCCCAGGAATTGAAGATAAAAGACACTTTTAGTTGTTTGTTTTTATATTATAACGTGCCTTTAGTAGATGAGCTTGACAGAGCTTCAGCCTCAGCTTCCAAAGCAACCAGCACATCTCACTGTACCTGGCTAAGTACTGTGAAGAAGTAACAAATAAATGCAATTGTGTACAATCAACATTGTTATCAGACCATCTTTTCTGAAGTATTTTATCTCTTAAATGTTTGGTAAATCTTTACCAGCATAACCTCATTTAAAATAATCTTTTTTTTTTTCTTTCTTTCTTTTTTTTTTTTTGACAAGGTCTTGCTCTGCTGCACAGGCTGGAGTGCAGTGGCATGATCATGGCTCACTGAAGCCTTGAACTCCCAGGCTCAAGCAATTCTTCCACCTCAGCCTCCCTAATAGCTGGGACCACAGGTGGGTGCCACCATGCCAGGCCTAAAATAATCTTAAAATTTAAATATTTCACCTTGTAGCAGAGATAATTTTTCATGAAAACCTGTAGAATCTGGAGACACTCTAGATTTTTTTCTGAGAAGATGGAATAATTCAGATAAAGAGACTCTGCAAACAACTTTTGTCATTAACATTTATTTTAATTAAAGAAATGTGAATCCAGAATTAACATAAGGTAAAATCTTAAAGTATCTTGCAAAAGAAATGCTATTAAGAGTTTAAAATGTTTGTGGCACCTGTATTACAGACAAACATTAACAAAATAAAAAACACTTTTTTTTTAAATTGAGATGGGAGTCTCGCTCAGTTGCCCAGGCTAGGAGTGCAGTGGCACAATCTCAGCTCACTGCAACCTCTGCCGCCTGGGTTCAAACAATTCTCGTGCCTCAGCTTCCTGAGTAGCTGGGATTACAGGCATGCACCCCCATGCCCGGCTAATTTTTTTGTATTTTTAGTAGAGACAGCGTTTCACCATGTTGTCCAGGCTAGTCTCAAACTCCTGACCTCAGGTGATCCACCCGCCTCAGCCTCCCAAAGGGCTGGGATTACAGGCATGAGCCACTGTGCCTGGCCAAAAAGCACATTCTGAAGAGAATCAAATTTGTAAAAATTTGTAAAAATCAATTCAGTGGTACAGTCTCCCCAGGGGAGAAGCAGTTTGTCTTCTTACCAACAGTTAAAAATTGAAAGAGCACATATATTTTTTCCTTATCTAGTTGTTACTGTTACAGCACTGTTTACATGTACAAACTCAAATCCTTTTAATAGAAGACACAGTAAACTACAAAAAAAAAAACCTCTGGTATTTAACAGAGTACTTACATATAATATACTACAAAACATTTTCTTTAGAAAATAAAAGTCTATTTCCACAGTATCAAACAATTGAAACAAATATAAACCAGAACAAAATTTCCAAACAGAAGTTCAAAAACCTTGGCAAAGCCATAGAAATATCAAATAACATCTAGCTTCATTTATCAACTAAAAGACTCACTTAAAAAAATGATTTCTGTACATGTAAACTGAGTGTAACACTTCAATATTTCACTGGAAATTGCTATTTTATCACACATTAATAAAGTCTGTTCTCTGAATAATTTGAAGAAATTTCAATTATAAGGCAAATTAAGACTTAAAAAATAGAAACAGTGCATCTTAAAGTTTTTCAGAGACCTACATATAATTTACAAACACATAATTTATTATATGATTATAGTTTGGAACAAATTTTCCCTGAGCACTCTTTCTGCCTGGTTAGAAAAATTTAAACATGATTTATAAAATGGAATTTTATTTGGATTTTTCTTGAATATATGTAATTTTTCACCCATCTAATGTTTTTGGCAAATTTTAGACATCTCGAACTAACAAGTATAACTGTTTTAAGCAGCTATTTGAATGGTTATAGAAATACGGTTGGGTTTGAGAACCCTGAGAACTGTACAGTGAGTGTCTCACAGCAGAAATGATTTACTGTCCTAAAACTATCAATGGTTATTTTACCAATTCAGAATGCCACTAATTTCACAGAGGATAGGGGTAATAATTAGTAATTCCAGCTCAGATGATCAATAGATAAGCATTAAAAACTGAAATTTAAAAAAAGTTGGATTAACATTATACTTTTCATGATATGATGCTGAAAAAAATTAACCATACCTTTCTGCCCAACACAATACTTAAATACCTTAACCTTGAAACTTTATTTAATACAGTCTTGAGACCTGTCACTCCTTAGTATTCATGCAAACTTAAATTAGCATCATTGGGAATTTCATCACACAAACTGCAGTTCTCAATGCTATCTCAAGATTTACAGCCCAAAGACATACTACCATCAGTGCACATGCATGGTAACACTGGCGGTTGTGTTCCCCTAACTTTTAAGGTCTTTAAAAAAATTTAGCTACTTGACAGTTTAGGCCTTTTCTTTTTCAAATAAATAACGGAAAACACATACTGGGAGTCTCAACTATGCAAATCTGTAAATAATTGTTTTCTACATAGCCTAGAATCATACTAAAAGAAAATTAAATTTAAAAACTTTCATATTTACAATGAGATTTTCATGAAACCTAACTCTATATTTCTTTTTATGATTGATGTGGATTAAAAGAATGATTAATAATATAAAACATTTGGAAGTCATTTTGTTCTGAAGATCTTCAAGAAGTGAGCAATTTCAGATGTCCAGGAGTGTGCCTTCTCTCTTTTTACTTATATTTTAAGGTGCTTTATGCAGGACGCCCTTGACCAAAACGACTTTTAGACCTAGATTTTTTAAACAGAAAAGGAGGTCAGAGTTGTTTCTAAAACAATAGGAAGTTGCTGCTCCTTTAGATTATGTTGGCTTGGCAACATCAAGGTTTAATAAATCTTCTTGCTGCTCTGTAATCCATTTTCTAAAACTCTTAAAGGGAGATATATTTTTGGAATTCAGATTTGTTACTTCTCAGAGATAATATATTATGCACATTGTATATAACGGACCTGGAGCAGTGCCCCATAATCAAACACATTAATGTCTCTTCAGTGAAACAAATGAACACTTATATTCAGTGGGATGAATAAAAAATATAAATGGCATCACAGCAGCTCAGTGCAAGTTTGAATTGCTACAAATGTATGAAAACAAATTTTAGCTTTTTAAACTTTCTGGATTCCAGAATTACAAATAAGGAATTAGAATCTGTAATATTAATGTTCAAATCTCAGTAACTGTTAATCTCTGATGGAAAATTTGTGATGTAAAATGACACAAGACCCACCAGTTAGATTTTATTAAGAGAAATAAAATATAAAGCAAGAAATGGTAAAGACTTTAGTGATTTATACAAAGTACTAATATGTGATCTACAAACAATACAAAAATTCTGCTACTCCACAGTAGCATTATAGCTTACATTTTTATCAGAAGTTGGCTCAGAATAAAGCTGGTCCAAGAAGCAGAAAACTTAAAAAAATCCACAAAGCTATACTTTCATTAGATTTTATCTTTTAAGTTAAAATCTGGTTTCGATTAATGCCTTGATAATATAATCACTGAAACACAACATAAAACCAAACTCAAAGTATATGTTTCTAGTGTTCATATGATTTATCTTAAAAAAAAAAAATTCACTTCAAAGGCAGTGACACTCCAATTTAGTTTATGCTGATTTACCTTGTGTTTTTCTCTGAGCTGCTTTGGCGTGCACTGACTGGCACTGAGGCCTTGATCTGTGCTTCCAGCCTGGAATAAATACCTCCTGCAAACTGTAGAATAAAGAAGTAATATTGTTATCTTCACAGAATCAATAGAAGCTCTGCTACATTAAAATGGGATTACTTTTTAATTTAGAAGTAATTTTATTTTGATTTTTTAAATCCAGTCTTTTTGAGGTATAATTACATAAATAAAAATGTACCATTTTAGTGTACAGGTGTGGGTTTTGACAAATGCATACAGTTGTGTAACTACTGTCACAATGAAGACACAGAAAATAGTCCAATCACCCCCAAGAAAATTCGCTCGCTCCCCTGTAAAGACAATCTACCTACCACTACCAATTCCTGGCAACCATTTGTCTGTTTTCTATCCCTAGTTTTGCATTTTCCAGAACATTATATAAATAAAATCATATAGTATGTAGCCATTTGAATCTAGCTTCTTTCACTTAGCATAACATATAGGAGATTCATCCATATTGATACCTAAGAAGTCTGTTCCCTTTTTTTGGAGATAGCATCTCACTGTCAGCCAGGCTGGAGTGCAGTGGTGCAATCAAGGCTTACTGCAGCCCAGACCCCCTGAGTGATCCTCCTACCTCAGCCTCCAGAGGAGCTGGGACCACATATGTGTACCACCATTCCCAACTAATTTCTTATTTTTTGTAGAAACAGGGTCTCTCTATGTTGCCCAAGCCAGTCTTGAATTCCTGGGCTCAATGTTCTTTTTTATATGCACAGTTTGTTTTCTCATTTACCAGGTAAAGGACATCATTTATAGTATTTCTAGTTTTTACCAATTATGAATAAAGCCATTATAAAAACATGTGAACTGATCTGTATGGTGAGTGAATGTTTACAAGAAACTGTCAAACTATTTTCCAAAGTGGCTATTTTTTTTTTTTTTTTTGCATTTCTGCTAGCTATATATGAGAGTTTCAGTTGCTCCAGATCCTCATCAGCACTTGGTATGGGTTTTTCCCTTTGGAGACAGGGTCTTGTCCTGTTGCCCAGGCAGGAGTGCAGTGGCATGATCTTGGCCCATTGCAGCTTCCACCTCCCAGGCTCAAGCGATCCTCCTGCTCTAGCCTGACAAGTAGGGACTACAGGCACTGCCACCACACCCGGCTAATTTTTTTACTTTTTTGCAGAGATAGGGTTTCATCACGTTGCCCAGGCTGGTCTCAAACTCCTGGGTTCAAGTGACCCTTCTACCTTGGCCTCCCTAAGTGCTGGGATTATATGTGTGAGCCACTGTATTTGGCCTCATTTAGGTTTTAATTTACATTTCTCTAATGACTAATGATGTTGTATCTTAGCACATCTAATAATATATGCTTATTTGGCATGGAAATCCTTTTTTTTCATGGTGTCTGGTTACTCTTTTGTCCATTTTTATTTTTATTACGTTTTTAAATTTATTATTGAGTTTTGAGAGTTCTCTATATATTCTAGATACACATACCTTATCAGGTGTTTTACACATATTTTCTCACAGTTTATGGCTAGTCTTTTCATTGTCTAAATATTATCTTTTGAAAAGTAGAAATTTTAAATGCTGATGAAGTCCAATTTTTCATTTATGGATCATGCTTTTGGTGCTGTACGCTAAGAAATATTTTCCTAAAGTCATAAAGATTTTCTCCTAGGTTTCCTTTTAGAAGTTTTATAGGGAAGTAAATTTTTAAATAAAAGAATTAGAGCAAGAGTATGGTACTTACATAATACCAATATGAATGATAATACATAATGCCATGACTAATATATAATTCTACTAAGAATATAGATGTTTCTTGTCATCATTTTCAGCAAGATAACATCTTATTTTAGAGATGATATCTAAGCATTACATGCAGAGTTGATGAAAATCAGTACTTTCAGACAATCGCCCTCTGGATAGTCAGGATTTGGTCAAGAACTAATAATCTACTCTTGGTGTGATGACACACTTTCAGCAATGATGTACTTTATTATGTGTTTTACAGATGACATCTGGACCACAGATAATAAGACATGGTGGAAAACTTTTATGTAAGCAAACAGGCTAACTGGTACAGAATATAAAAAATGCATAAATTTGGCCAGGCATGGTAATCACGCCTGTAATCCCAGCACTTGGGAGGCCTAGGCGGGTGGATCACAAGGTCAGGAGTTCAAGATCAGCCTGGCCAACATGGTGAAACCCTGTCTCTACTAAAAATACAAAAATTAGCTGGGCATGGTGGCATGCTCCTGTAATCCCAGCTACTCAGAAGGCTGAGGCAGGAGAATCGCTTGAACCCAGGAGGTGGAGGTTGCAGTGAGTTGAGATGGTGCCACTGCACTCCAGCCTGGGTGACAGAGCGAGACTCCATCTAAAAAACAAAAACAAAAACAAATCATAAATTACTTTTTAAAATTTCTGCCTAAAACATCTTTATAATCCTAAGCTGAAAATAAAAGTAGGAAGGTATATTTTACACAAGTACAATACACTAGTACATGATTCTTACTTCTTTTGCTTCCTTTGACTTGACTCGGTCCAGATCCCCTAATCTCATTTTTATTAGGTGCCCTGTAATTTCAGACATTCGTCGTTGATCTGAAGGGAAAAAAACAGTAAACTTTACTTTTCATAAGGATAATATATAACTTTTTATTTCTCAAAAAAGGCTGTAATCACCAAGGGTTTATGAAAATATCTTTTGTTATTATTTTACAGACATATACATGTATATGTCTGAGAAGAATTTAAGTTAGCAAGTGGCAAATGACTCATTTATGGATAATTGTGCTGCTTTTTAGATTACCATAAAACAGCCTAAAACATATTCAGTCACCTTTACAGTGAAAGTAATGGGCCAAAATCAATCTGAGTGATCTCAAAACCACAGATGCATAAAATAATACATTATTCAGTGGGGTTGTCTAGTAATGAAACTCTGGTTGTTGCCTAAGGAAATATGCAAAATTTGGGCCTTACTTTAGCTAGATAGAACTCTAGAGCTATTCAGCATACTTTACAAAATGAAAGACACACCAATCATTGCTATTTACATCCAATTTGTACATTACCCAAATAATAAAATTTACCGTCTTCTCTTTGTGCATCCTGGTTGAATCTCAAGGATCTTGTGGCATCCCACTTATTTTTCTGCATACTCACACTATTGAAAAAATTGAACAAAAATCAGCATTGATGCTTCTTTAAGAGTGGATATCCGATTGGATTAAGGAGCAATACTCACACGAAAGGAGACACATCTCTAGAAGCTGACTAAAAAAAAGTAGACAACATTAAGGCCCAATTAGAACATGTTTACTGATTAGTGCTATAGTTAGTATAAAAAGAGTTCAGACTTATTGAGTTCAAGACACTGTACCAAGAGCATTACGAGTGCTATTTTTTTTTTGAGACAAGTGCTATTTCATTTAAACCTTGCACCAACCACATGAGACAGATACTGTTACTATCTTCATAATAAAACTGGTTCAGAGAAGCTAAGAAACTTTTCCAAAGAGATACAGACCTAGAATTTGAACCCGGCTTCATTTGTAAACCTTGGAATCCCAGCTTATGCAATTTTTTTTTTTTGGAGACAGGGTCTCACTCTGTTGCCCAGGCTGGATGCAGTGGCATGATTATAGCTCACTGAAGCCTCAACTTCCTGGTCTCAAGTGAGCCTCCCACCTAAGCCTCCTGAGTAGCTAGTACTACAAGTGCATGCCATCATGTCTGGCTAATTTTTGAAATTTTTTTTTTTTAGTAGAAACAGGGTTTCGCCATGTTGCCCAAGCTGGTCTCAAACTCTTGGGCTCAAGCAATGCACCCACCTTGACCTTCTAAAGTGCTAGGATTACAGACGTGAGCCATTATGCCCAGCCAGCTGATGTAATTTTTTTTTAGAATTAACCCACTCATATCCCTGTGATACTTAACACAAAGATAAATGTACAATATGTCCAATGTAACTGTGTAGATCTTAACTCAGCATCAACCTATCACACATTTTTGAAATTGGTTTTTCTTACAGCCAACTATGGTTATTACTATTCTCTTATTCCTACCTCTCTTTTTTATCCCTCCCTTCAAAGGCATAGAGAAATAAAACTTATTTTTAAATGTCATAAAATATAATTTATTTTTAATTTAAAAAGTCTATTTTTAATTTTTTGAATAAGTAATATTGGTTCAAAATTCAAAAGGTATAAATAGCACATATAATGAAAAGCCTCTCACTTTTATCCCTTACACATTCAGTTCCCTTCCTGAGAGACAACCCATTTTATCAAGTTCTTATGTAGCCTTCCAGAGACATTTTATGCAATACAAGGAAGTTCATTTGTATTTTTCCCGCATCTACTTTACACAAATGGTAGCATACTATACCAGTATACATTTCTGCACCTTCCTTTTCTCATTTGTCAATGTATCTTGGAGAGCTTTAATCTCAGTCTATAAAAAACTTCTTTATTCATTTTTATATTGCTAGTATTCCATGTGTCTACATTACTCTTAACTTTTGATTTTTTTCTGGCTATACTCACTTGCTTATTTTTCCAAATGAACTTTAGAATAACAATAGATTATTTAGAGTTACCTTTTCCAATGCCTTTTCTTTCTTCTGCGCACAGGGTGAAGATATCTGCTTTTTTGGTTGTCTGGTGAACTTCTTTGGCTTCTCCTTTTTCCCTGATAATGAGAAGTCAATGTTATAAGCTTAGCCCCTACATACCTCTCCAATCCACTTGTTACTTTTAAACAATAAGATCATTACAAAAATACTGTTTTAAGAAAACTTACAAATTAACCTCTGGACAAAAAGCAAATATACCATGAAGCAAAGCTGAAATTGCTTTACAGGGGTTAATTTTCTTTTTCTTTTCTTTTCTTTTTTTTTTTTTTTTGAGACAGAGTCTTGTTCTGTCACACAGCCTTAGAGTACAGTGGCATGATCTCAGCTCACTGTAATCTCTGCTTCCCAGGTTTAAGCAATTCTCGTGCCTCAGCCTCTCAAGCAGCTGTAAGTAATCTGTAGCTATTAAGTGGTAATCTGTGTGTTTTTCCTTGTGGATTTGTCAGTTTTTGCTTTGTATATTTTAGGGCTTTGTAATTGGGCACATTGACATTTATACTAAAAGTACAAAATTACCCAAGTATGGTGGCACATGCCTGTAATCCCAGCTACTCAGGAGACTGAGGCACAAGAATTGCTTGAACCCAGGAGGTAGAAGTTACACCGAGCCGAGATCATGCCAGTACATTTCAGCCTGGGTGATAGAGCAAGACTCTGTCCCCCCGCCCCCCCCAAAAAAGAATATACTACTAGTGACTTTATGCTAATAAATCTGACAAGTTGGATAAAATTCCTTGAAAGATAGAAATTATCAAAGCAAATTGAAGAGGCAATAGAAAACTCGAATAGCATCATACTAACTAATGAAATTGAATTCATAATTTAAAGCCTTCCTATAAAGAAATCTCCAGACCAATAATACCAAATATTGATGTGAATGTGCAGCAACTGGAACTCTCATACACTGTTGTTGGGAATGCACCAGGGGATACACCACTGCTCATGGAAATGCAAAACGGTCACTTTGCAAAACAATTTGGCAGTTTCTTATAAAGTAAAATATACACTTTCTATATGACCTAGTAATTTTACTCCTAAGTATCTACCCAAGAAAAATGAAAGCACATGTCCACACAGACTTGTATGCAAATGTTCATGGCAGCATTATTCACAACAGCCAACAAGAGGAAACAACCCATATGTCCATGAAATTGGGAATGGATAAACAAAGTACAGTATAGCCATATAATGGAATACTACTTTGCAATAAAAAGGAATAAACTACTGACATATACAATAATATGGATGAATCTCAAAAACCTCATACTAAGTGAAAGAAGCCAGAGACAAAAAATTACTCATGATGGGCCAGGCATGGTGGCTCATGCCTGTAATCCAAGCACTTTGGAGGCCAAGGCAGACGGATCACCTGAGGTCAGGTGTTCAGGACCAGCCTGACCAACATGGTGAAACCTCGTCTTATAAAAAAAAAATTACTCATGATTCCATTCACATGAAATCCTAAAAAAGGTAAATTATTTTGACAAAACAGATTCATGGTTGTGTCAACGTAGAACTAGAGAAAGGGAAATGAGTATAAAAGGCATGAAAGAACTTTTTGAAATGATGTTCTAGATCTTTATTTTGGTGGTGGTTACGCATCTGTGTGCCAAAACTCATCTACATGTACACTTAAAAATGAGTGAATTTTATGATATGTAACTTATACCTCAATCAAACTGTTGAAAAAAAAAACCATTAACAGCACTTTCTCCTCAACTAATTAAAATTAACGCAAAATTGCTAAATAACCCAGCTTTTCCATTGGAGGATTCAACATGTTAAGAAACTTTGTAAAACTTGGAGAGAAGATAAAGGGAAGACAGCAAGTCTTTTCTTTTCTTTTTCTTTTTTTTCTTTGAGACAGTCTCGCTCTGTCACCAGGCGCCAGGCTGGAGTGCAGTGGAGCGATCTCAGCTTACTGTAACCTCCACCACCGAGGTTCAGGCAATTCTCCTGCCTCAGCCTCCCAAGTAGCTGGGACTACAGGTGCACGCCACCATGCCCAGCTAATTTTTGTATTTTTTTAGTAGAGACGAGGTTTCACCATGTTGGCCAGGATGGTTTCAATCACTTGACCTCGTGATCCGCCCGCCTCGGCCTCCCAAAGTGCTGGGATTACAGGTGTGAGCCACCATGCACGTCTTTTCAATGTCATTTTGGAGGGGTTGTTTAACATGCCTACCAAGAATCATTTAATTCTCTAAGAGAATGTCCCATGTCTGACCACCATCTACTGATGGCATCTGAAAGTTACATGTTAACTTTCAGATTTTTGTGTCTAATGAAAATGCAAATTATTTCTAAAAAGATAACCTAAAAAGATAACCATTAACTTATATGACATTGATCAATTTTGTATCTAACTTACAATCATGTCTTTAACTTTTTTTTGAGATGGAGTTTCACTCTGGTTGCCCAGGCTGAAGTGCAATGGCATGGTCTTGGCTCACTGCAACCTCCCCCTCTGGGGTTCAAGTGATTCTCTTGCCTCAGCCTCCTGAGTAGCTGAGATTACAGGCACCTGCCACCACGCCTGGCTAATTTTTGTATTATTTTTTTGAGACTGAGTCTCACTGTGTCTCCCAGGATGGAGTGCAATGGCATGATCTCAGCTCACTGCAATCTCTGCCTTGCGGGTTCAAGCAATTCTCCCATCTCAGCCTCCCAAATAACTAGGATTAGAGGCACTCGCCATGATGCCAGGCTAATTTTTGTACTTTTGTAGAGACAGGGTTTCACCATGGTGGCCAGGTTGCTCTTGAATGCCTTATCTCAGGTGATCCGCCTACCTCAGCCTCCCAAATTGCTGGGATTATGGGCATGAGCTACCGTGCCCAGCCTAATTTTTGTATTTTTAGTAGCTACAAGGTTTCACCATGTTGGCCAAGTTGGTCTTGAACTCTTGATCTCAGGTGATCTGCCTGCCTCAGGTTCCCAAAGTGCAGAGATTACAGTCATGAACCACTGCGCCCAGCCCAACATTCTTTTTTCAAAAGCAGTATAATGGAATACTACTCCACAATAAAAAGGAATACACTACTGACATATGCAACAATATGAATGAATCTCAAAAACCTCATACTAAGTGAAAGAAGCCAGAGACAAAAGATTACTCATTATTTCATTCATATGAAATCCTAAAAGAGGTAAATTATTGTGACAAAATAGATTCATGGTTGCCTATAAATACTTGAGTCTTTGAAGGCTCTTTGAGCCAATTTCCTTGCTGTTTCTTGGAACTAATGAGTTGAAAAATTTTGACACCATTTAATTTTATAGTTGTATAATAATCATGCTTTCAGCTGGGTGTGGTGGCTCATGCCTATAATCCCAGCACTTTGGGAGGCTGAGGTGGGTGGATCACTTGAGGTCAGGAGTTCAAGATCAGCCTGGCCAATATGGTGAAACCCGATCTCTACTAAAAATACAAAAAAATTAGTCAGGCATGGTGGTGCACGCCTGTAGTCCCAGCTACTCAGGAGGCTGAGGCAGGAGAATCACTTGAACCCAGGAGGTGGAGGTTGCAGTGAGCCAAGATTGTGCCACTGCGACAGAGACTCCATTTCAAAAAAATAAATAAAAGAAAAAATCATGCTTTCAATGAAAAACAAATCACACTATTATGAATGTTATTTAATGGTTCATTTGAATATCACTCCAGATCATCTCAGGTACACATCTCAGATCACATTTCATCTGACGTGAGTCACACATTTAGTTGCACCTGAAATGAAAACCTGGAGGATTCTTTCTCAGTGTACTGCCCTTTCTTTATAACTTTGAGTATTCTGTGTTCCTGCCAGGGTTAGGAAATCTTGATGGTGTCTCCTTTCCATTCTTTTTTTTTTCTATGTTGTACTACTATATAAATAAAACCAATTCCCCATCCCTTGCATTAAAAGCTTCAGAACGTAACCCCTTCATCAACAGTGAGATTTGATGTTAACTTAGAAACCAGTACTTTGTTTCTTGGATACTTCTTCTTCATCTCCAACTTCATCTTCAGTAACCTCAGATCCAGTTGTATATTCTTCTTCTTCTGAAAACAATGACTGTTGTTTCTAAGTTAAAAAAAATATATCTATTATGAATGCAATATTATGATATTTTTAATGAATTCTTCTAAACACATTTACCTAAATTTATTTTGAATTGAATGAGTTAATCAAAAGCTGATAAAATAACCTCTAACACAATACCCAAGAAATGGACATAAGAATTTTTACATTCAGAGCAGGCTTACATTACATCACATATTTATTTCTTTCACAGAACCTAGAATAGCAATAGGCATATAAGTACTTAGTATTTGTTAAATTGTGCCTATATCACTCAACTAAATGTATATTCCTTGATATTAAGATTAAATTATAATATAGTAACCACCAATACTAAAGTAGTCTTATAAACAAGTATATATGCACATTTCCTGGGTGAATGTGGCCCTGGATTATTTAACCATATTTGCATTACTTTCCTGCATCTCTCTGCCCTACTGTCTGTTATCACTAATCCAAATTCCTATTCCATTCTTAGGAATATTGATGGCAGATAGCATAGCGCTGGCAAACAGGTAAAAAAAATCAACTTATCACTCAACCAAATAACTGGAACTTAACAGATTTGTTGCTTTGTTCAATGTCCTAAATGTGGTATAAGACTGACTTTAACAAGTCTTTTAACTAGATCTATGGATTATGCAGCCAGATATGGAGTACGTTTCTGTCTTAAATAATTTAATGGCATTGTAAGTTAAGTGCAAAATAGGAGAAGCTGAAAAGGAAGATGTATATTTAGCTAAAATTTGTAAAAGAAGATACTGATAAGATTCTATTAAACTAAACTTTAATTTAGGAAGAAAGAGATCCATGAATGCTAAATTGCTCACTTACCAGTTGTAGAGTCCAGTTTTTCAATGACAAGAACTGTAAGACAGGAATAAGAGATTAACAAATCTGCATTTACCCAGGTTACAGCTCCTTATTTTCATATGGATATTGTAAAAGAGTTGAAAAGTTACAAATACAGTTCCCTTCCAGGCTGAAACATAATTTAAAACTCAGGCGGAAAGTGATATATTACAGTCTTTAATATCCTCTGCTAGAGGAGGATATGGAATTTTTTTGTTTTTTGTTTTTTTATTTTGTTTTTTGAGACGGAGTCTCGCTCTGTTGCCTAGGCTGGAGTGTAGTGGTGCGATCTAGGCTCAGTGCAACCTCCACCTCTAGGGTTCAAGCAATTATCTTGCCTCAGCCTCCCGAGTAGCTGGGACTAAAGGCGCATACCACCATGTCTGGCTAATTTTTATTTTTAGTAGAGACGGGGTTTCGCTGTGTTAGCCAGGATGTTCTCGATCTCCTGACCTCAGGTGAACTGCCCACCTCGGCCTCCCAATGTGCTGGGATTACCTCCCGAAGTGCTGGGATTATGCCCAGCTAGATGTGGATGTTCTTAAAAAGAAAGACACTTTCCCAGTATTATTTCCAAAGGACAAGTAAATCACATGCAAGTAAATCACTAAAATAATTTTAGTTATTTTTAGAACTATTTCAATCACTTTTTAATGTTTATATTTTACTGTAAATTAAGAAAGCAGATTACATATGGACATTCAATAAATCTAGTATGTTGACATATAATTCATTAACAAATGTTAATGACTGAATTTTTTTTTTTTTAAATGGAGTCTCACTCTGTTGCCCAGGCTGGAGTGCAGTGGCACACAATCTCCACTCACCACAACCTCTGCCTTCTGGGTTCAAGCGATTTTCCTGCCTCAGCCTTCCAAGTAGCTGGGATTGTAGGCATACGCCACTGCACCCAGCTGAATTTTGTATTTTTAGTAGAGATGGGGTTTCACCATGTTGACCAGGCTGGTCTTAAACTCCTGATCTCAGGCTCCCAAAGTGCTGGGATTACAGGCGTGAACCACCGTGCCTGGCATGGCTGAATATTTGTATAGCTGCCTGAAGTTTATAAAGTACTTTACAGGGAATATTTCACTTTCTCAAGAAAATGCTATCTTAACCAACACAAAGACAAAACGTTCACAGGCAAATAGATTCCCTCCGTCGTCCTAAGTAACAAAGGCAAAGGAATAAAAAGGGGTCAAAGGAATCAAATTTTCTGGTCACTTTAAAAATATTTCAGTTTTGAAACTTTTGTGTGTTTGTGTTTTGAGACAGAGTCTCACTCTGTCACCCAGACTCCAGGTTGCAACTTTTGAAGAATCTAAATATATTCCTAATTACAATAAAAGGATAATTTTCTACCAAAAAAGTTTACAGAAGGAAGAGGAAACAAAATATCCATTCATGCCATCTTCATTCCTCACATCATAATTTGTCTATAATAAAAACCTCAAAGACCATGTTATGTTTTTGGTTTTTCTTTCTTTTTTTTTTTTTTTGAGACAGAGTCTCCCTCTGTTACCCAGGCTGCAGTGCTGTAGTGTGATCTCGGCTCACTGCAACCTCTGCTTCCTGGGCTTATGCAATCTTGCCACCTCAGCCTCCCAGAGAAGCTTGAACTACAGGCACAAGGCACCACACTTGGCTAAATTTTAAACTTTTTTTGTAGAGATGAGGTCTCACTATATTGCTCAGGCTGATCTCAAACTCCTAGGCTCAAGCCCTCTTCTCGCCTCAACCTCTCAAAGTGCTAGGATTACAGCACTTTGTAAGTGTGAGTCACCATGGCTGGCCTCATGTTGTTTTTTCCCCAAAATTTGAATGTATCAGTTATTAATTCTTTGAGGGCTAGAAATGTGTCCTTGTCCTATTACCTTAGAGTCCTATTAACTTGGCATAATACCTTCTCATGATTAGTCAGTTCAATTTCAACTTAAACTGACCAGGTTCTTGTCAAAGATTAAATATCATTAATTGTTTACATAAGTAAAGAATAACTGAAACAAGCTACTCACAGCATTGAGCTCCCCAGTTTTGGGACCCCATGGTGTATTTGGCTCCAGTAAAACATCACATTCTATACCCTTTTCATCACAGGGGCCAACTCCAACATCACTTGAAAGAAAAATATATTTTTATGAAGAGTTTATTTTCTTAAAAATTTAAATGTGAATGATATCTTTTTATTGCAAATGTTCCATAAATTGCTCTTTAGAAATACAGTTCCTCAGTATAAGGATGTCACCTCAACATGACATTTCTTAATTCATCTAGTGATTATTCTAGCAAAAGACACCCCATACAGCAAGCACTACTATACTTGAAGCATCATACCTGTGAGGTGGTGGAATGGGCAGCTATGCTTGGTACTGCTTTAAGAACAACCTCTTTTTTTTTTTTTTTGAGATTCAGTCTCCCTCTTTTGCCCAGGCTGGAGTGCAGTGGCACAATCTCAGCTCACTGCAGCCTCTGCCTCCCAGGTTCAAGCAATTCTCTTGCCTCAGCCTCCCAAGTACCTGGGATTACAGGCGTCCACCACCACGCCTGGTTAATTTTTATATTTTTAGTAGAGACAGGGTTTCACCATGTTGGCCAGGGTGGTCTCAAACCCCTGACTTCAAGTGATCCGCCCACCTTGGCCTCCCAAAGTGCTGGGATTACAGGCGTGAGCCACCACACCCAGCTAAGAACAGCCTCTTTTAAAGTGTCCTCCAGCCCCTAACCTTACAACCTGCTGCCATTGCAAAACGATGAAGCTGACTTCAGAAATCACTGAATTTGAGAAGTTCAAACTCATGGAGCGATGAACTCAACCATCAACATTTTTTTCTAGTTATATCAATCATGCAGATTGATACAATCAATTGGTTGAGAAGGGCTAATGCAACTGGGAAACCCCCACCTGCCACCACTGCAAATTGGATTTAAGGTCTTAACCTTTTTAATCACCAAGAGCTCTTTTCATTTGTATTTCCTCCCCTTGTACCTCCACTATTTTTAGGTGTTCTGCCTAATAAACATCTGTCTGCTCTAATTATGCGCTAACATATAATTTCAGTTAAGCTTTCTGAAATAATGAAAACTACTTGAGGACTGACATTGCTGATTTGGGGAAGCACTAGGAGATTCTGAAATGGGAACCGCTGAATAAAGCTACAATACAGTGATGGGTTTACTCCCCACTCACCTAACTGTATCTTTTGAAAAAGGCACAACAATGACATCTCTGTACTTGTGTAGATTGTCCAATATTCTAGCAGTGGGACAGGACAGCAAATCTCTACCTTCACCTTGATCACGAGGGGCAATCATGTGGTCCCTCACTTTACAGCCCTGTCATATAAGAGACAATAAATTAGAGGTTGGTTTGTTACAGAACACTCCTTTAAAGATCACTGTTTTTCTTTTCTTTACCTAGTCATATTGTCATATATATATTTTACAACTTTTTCTCAAGAAAAACATTCATCACACAGAAAAGATTCAATCATAACTGTACAGTTTAACAAATACCCAAGAATATCCATATAATCACAATCCACATTAAAAATTAGAGTATTGCCAACATTCTAGGAGTCCCCACAGGTCCAATCCTGATCATAATGGTTTCCCTCCTCCCAACAGGTAACCTCTAGCCTGGCTTGTGGTAATTACTTCCTTGCTTTTCTTTATCCTTCTGCCACTTAAGGATGCATTCTTAAACACTATAGTTTAGTTTCATCTCACTTGTTTTGTTCGACATCATGTTTCTACGGGTAAGGTGGCTCGAGCCTGTAATTCCAGCACTTGGGGAGGCCTAGGTAGGTGGATCGTTTGAGCCCAAGAGTTTGAGACCACCCTGGGCAACATGGCAAAACCCTGTCTCTAAAAAAAGTACAAAAAAATTAGCTGGGCATGGTGGTGCACGCCTCCAGTCCTAGTAAATCAGGAAGCTGAGGTGGGAGGATCACTTGAGCCTAGGGAGGTTGAGATTGCCTTGAGCCATGATCAGGCCACTGCACTCCAGCCTAGGTGGGTGATAGAGTGGGACCCTGTCTCAAAAAAAAAAAAAAACAAACTGTTTTTATGATTCAACTATGTTACTTCAAGTAATAACATTTGCTTTAATGGATAGTGTTTCACTGTATGAGTATACACCATTTATTTACCTCTTCTACTGCTGATAGATGGGTGGTTTCTAGTTTGGGGCTACTATAAACAATATTCCTATGAGCATTCTTTTATCTGTTTCCTGGTACACAAATGGTCATGTGTACCAAATTATATTACCATCAGCAGTATATGAGGACTCCCATTACTCCATATCCTTGCTAACACTTGGTCAGACATTTAAATTTTAGTCATTCTGGCTGGTCGTGGTGGCTCATGCCTGTAATTCCAGCACTTTGGAAGGCTGAAGTAGGCGGATCACTTGAGGCCAGTAGTTCAAGACCAGCCTGGCCAAAATGGTAAAACCCTGTCTCTACCAAAAATACAAAAATTTAGTCAGGCGTGATGACTCATAACTGCAATCCAGTTACTCAGGAGGCTGAGGCATGAGAATTGCTTAAGCCTGGAGGCGGAGGTTTCAGTGAGCCAAGATTGCACCACTACACTCCAGCCTGGGCAACAGAGCAAAATGAAACAAAACAAAAACAAAAACAAAACTTCAGTCATTCTGGTAAATGTGTACTGGTATTCATTGTAGTTTTAATTTGTATTTCCCCAGTTACAAATGAGGCAATCCTTTTCATGTTTACTTTTTGTGTAGATGAAGTGCCTACTGTCTTTTTACTATTGATTTGTAGGCATCTTTAAAAATTATATTAATAGTTTTCTTTTATCTCGGAATTTGGTAATTTTTCAGCTGCATCTAATCTATTAAATTTGCCACTGAGATTAAATTTATTTATTAAGTTTTTCAGTCCCAGCATTTCTATTTGTTTTTATTCAAACCCTTTTGCCACTTTTTTTCCTTTTTTAAGGAGTTCCTTGGAAAATTTTTGTCACTTTTTATGGTTTATAATTACCTACCAAAAACTTCTGAGCTTAGGCTCTATCAACTTAAACTACGAATCCCATGTATTTTATAGCCTGTGTCCATAATTCCAATATTTGTAGTTCTTGCGGCCTATTTTTGTTTTCTAAGTTCTACTGTTTTCATTCTTGGTAACTTATTTCCATCTATGTCTGGTTATCTTTGTGTGCTGAATATTTTCTCAGAAATATTGTTTGTAGAAATAATTTGAGGCTTAGAATAATGTTATCTTTCTCCAGTGAAGATTTCTACTGCTTTTGCCAGGTGTGTGGGAACAGTGGCAATCCAGAATTTCCTTAATCCAAGTTCACATCTTGAAATTTTCTAGGTAATTCAAAGGAATCAAAGCCAGGCTGCAGTCCAGGCAAAGGATGGTTTACTTCTGATTTACTCTCATTTTCTTTGGAATCCCAACTCAATGTGTAAAAGTGAGGATACTATTTATTAATATCTCTACTTGGAAGACCTTGGATTCTGACTATTCCCCAAAATCCTGATAGGACACCAAATGCTCACTTAAGCCTCTTAGTCACCTCTTTCTGAATGGTAATCACTCCCAGGACAAAAATGGCCCTGAAGGCTGGAGCACTTCTTTAGGTTCCTATCATCTCCTGTATTAACATTAAGAATTAACACCAATTCTGCATTATCTTACTAGCTTTTTGATGTTTCAATATGATATTTATATTTCATTCACTTTTTCTTCCTTTCCTTTCCTTTTTTCTTTTTTTTTCTTTCCAAGATGGGGTTTCACCATGATGGCCAGGCTGGTCTTGAACTCCTGACCTCAGGTGATCCACCCACCTCAGCCTCCCAAAGTGCTAGGATTACAGGCATGAGCCACTGCTCCTGGCCTTATTTTTTTCTTTTAGTTGCCTTTTGATGAGAGGATTGGTCTGAATTACTGTATCTGCTGCTGCTGGAAATACCCATCACCTTATGAGCTATTTAGATTTTTTTTCAGTTAGTCCAAGCTATCACCTCAATCAATGTATGTGATGTCACATGCAAGACTTTTCATAGTTTAATTACTGTTTATTTTTTGAATCTTCTCACAAATGAAATATCTTTAGTTAGCACAACCAATAAAAAGATAATAAGCCAAAGAGTTACAATTTTTAGAAGTATATTTTGCTCAAAACAATGTGGAAATGTGATAACTACAATAGAAACAACATAACCTCAAAGAAATGTAAAGACTAAAAAAATCACATTACTGAAAAGAACATAATAGTAGTGATGAATTAATAAAATATCTTGGGCCTAGCAAAGCTAATCTAATTAACATGCTTAACATCTCATGTTTAATAAAAAGATATTTAATATACAATTTAAATATCTTTGTATGTAAAGTATATAAATAAAACTTTAAATATTAATGTTATGTAAGTAATTGATTGCCTCACCAATAAATTTTCTTTTTTTTTTTTAATTCTATCTGAATTCTTTTTTTTTTTTTAATTGTACTTTGGGCTCTGGGGTATATGTGCACATCCTGCAACGTGCAGGGTTGTTGCATAGGTACATACATGCCATGGTGGTTTGCTGTCTCCATCCCCTCTACCCTGTTGCCTACATCAAGCATTTCTCCCAGTGCTATCCCTCCCCATCCTCCCCACTCCCCCGCTGTCCCTCCCCTCCCCTTCACACTTCCCACCTGGCCCAGTGAGTACTGTTCCCTTCCCTGTGCCCAAGTGTTCTCATTGTTCATCACCTGCCTATGAGTGAGAACATGAGGTGTTTGGTTTTCTGTTCTTATGTCAGTTTGCTGAGAATGATGGTTTCTAGATTCATCCATGTCTCTATAAAGAACACGAACTTGTTTTTTATGGCTGCATAGTATTCCATGGTGTATATGCACCACATTTTCCTTGTCCAGTCTATCACTGATGGGCATTTGGGTTGGTTCCAGGTCTTTGCTATTGTAAACAGCATTGCAACGAACATATGTATGTGTCTTTATAATAGAACAATGTATAATCCTTTGGTTATATACCCAATAATGGGATGGCTGGGTCAAATGGAATTTCTATTTCTAGATCCTTGAGGAATCACCACACTGTCTTCCATAACGATTGAACTAATTTACACTCCCACCAACAGTGTAAAAGTGTTCCTTTTTCTCCACATCCTCTCCAGCATCTGTTGTCTCCAGATTTTTTTTTTTTTTTGAGATGGAGTCTCACTCTGTCGCCAGGCTGGAGTGCAGTGGTGCGATCTTGGCTCACTGTAACCTCCGCCTCCTGGGTTCCAGCAATTCTCCTGCCTCAGCTTCCCAAGTAGCTGGGACTACAGGCACATGCCACCACACCCAGCTAATTTTTGTATTTTTAGTAGAGACGGGGTTTCACCATGTTGGCCAGGATGGGCTCGATCTCTTGACCTCCTGATCCGCCCGCCTCAGCCTCCCAAAGTGCTGGGATTACAGGCATGAGCCACCGTGCCCGGCCTCCAGATTTTTTAATGATTGCCATTCTAACTGGCATAAGATGGTATCTCAATGTGGTTTTGATTTGCATTTCTCTCATGACCAACGATGATGAGCATTTTTTGTTGATGAGCATATGTCTGTTGGCTACATAAATGTCTTCTTTTGAAAAGCATGTATTCATATCCTTTGCCCACTTTTGAATCCGTCTGTTTTTTTCTAGTAAATCTGCTTTAGTTCTTTGTAGATTCTGGATATTAGCCCTTTGTCAGATGGGTAGATTGCAAAAATTTTTTCCCATTCTGTTGGTTACTGGTTCACTCTAATGACTGTTCCTTTTGCTATGCAGAAGCTCTTAAGTTTAATTAGATCCCATTTGTCTATTTTGGCTTTTGCTGCCATTGCTTTTGGTGTTTTACTCATGAAGTCCTTGCCTGTGCCTATGTCCTGAATGGTGGTAGTTCTTATGTTTAAATCTTTAATCCCTCTGGAGTTAATTTTAGTGTAAGGTGTCAGGAAGGGGTCCAGTTTCAGCTTCCTGTGTATGGATAGCCAGTTTTCTCAACATTTTATTAAACAGGGAATCCTTTCCCCATTGCTTGTTTTTGTCTGGTTTATCAAAGATCAGATGGTTGTAGATGTGTGGCATTGCTTCCGAGGCCTCTGTTCTGTTCCATTGGTCTATATCTCTGTTTTGGTACCAGTACCATGATGTTTTGATTACTGTAGCCTTGTAGTATAGTTTGAAGTCAGGTAGCATGATGCCTACAGCTTTGTTCTTTTTGCTTAGGATTGTCTTGGCTATGCGGGCTCTCTTTTGGTTCCATATGAAGTTTAAAGTGTTTTTTTCCAGTTCTGCAAAGAAGGTCAATGGTAGCTTGATGGGGATAGCATTCAATCTATAAATTACTTTGGGCAGTATGGCCATTTTCACAATATTGATTCTTCCTAACCATGAGCATGGAATGTTTTTCCATCTGTTTGTGTCCTCTTATTTCCTTGATCAGTGGTTTGTAGTTCTCCTTGAAGAGGTCCTTTACATCCTTTGTTTGCTATATTCCTAGGTATTTTATTCTCTTTGTAGCAATTGTAAATGAGAGTTCACTCATGAGTTGGCTCTCTGCCTGTTGTTGATGTACAGGAATGCTTGTGATTTCTGCACATTTTGTGCAAAAAATGTGCAGATCCTGAGACTTTGCTGAAGTTGCTTATTAGCTTAAGGAGGTTTTGGGCTGAGACAATGGGGTTTCTAAATATAGGAACATGTTGTCTGCAAATAGGGACAATCTGACTTCTTCTTTTCCTAATTGAATGTCCTTTATTTCTTTTTCTTGCCTAATTGCTCTGGCTAGAACTTCCAATACTATATTGAATAAGAGTGGTGAGAGAGGGCATTCTTGTCTAATGCGTTTTTAAATGGAATGCTTCTAGTTTTTGCCTGCTCAGTATGATATTGGCTGTGGGTTTGTCATAAATAGCTTTTATTATTTTGAGATACATTCCATTCATATCTAGTTTATTGAGAGTTTTTAGCATAAAGGGCTGCTGAATTTTGTTGAAGGCCTTCTCTGCATCTGTTGAGATGATCATGTGGTTTTAGTCTTTGGTTCTGTTTATGCGGTGGATTATGTTTATAGATTTGTGTATGTTGGATCAACCTTGCATCCCCGGGATGAAGCCTACTTGATCATGGTGGATAAGCTTTTTGATGTGCTGTTGGATTTGGTTTGCCAGTATTTTATCGAAGATTTTTGCATCAATGATCATCACGGATATTGGCCTGTAGTTTTCTTTTTTAGTTGTGTCTCTGCTAGGTTTTGGTATCAGGATGATGTTTGTCTCATAGAAAGAGTTAGAGAGGATTCCCTCTTTTTGTATTGTTTGCAATAGTTTCAACAGAAATGGTACCAGCTCCTCTTTTTACATCTGGTAGAATTCAGCTGTGAATCCATCTGGACCTGGACTTTTTTTGGCTGGTAGGCTATTAATTGCTGCCTTGATTTCAGACCTTGTTATTGGTCTATTCAGGGCTTCAACTTCTTCCTGGCTTAATCTTGGGAGTGTGCAAGTGTCCAGGAATTTATCCATTTCTTCCAGATTTACTGGTTTATGTGCACAGAGCTGTTTGTAGTAATCTCTGATGGCAGTTTGTATTTCTGAGGAATTAGTGGTATCTCCCCTTTATTGTTTTTTATTGCATCTATTTGATTCTTCTCTCTTTTATTATTAGTCTAGCTAGTGGTCTATTTTGTTGATCTTTTCAAAAAACCAGCTCCTGGATTTATTGATTTTTTGAAGGGTTTTTTGTGTCTCTAGCTCCTTCAGTTCTGCTCTGATCTTAGTTATTTCTTGTTTTCTGCTTTTTTTTTTTTTTTGATCTTGCACTTCTAGCTCTTTCAATTTTGATGATAGGGTATAGATTGTAGATCTTTCCTAGTTTCTCATGTGGGCATTTATTGCTATAAATTTCCCTTTAGACACTGCTTTAAATGTGTCCCATAGATTCTGGTACACTGTGTCTTCGTTTTCATCGGTTTCGAAGAACATTTTTATTTCTGCCTTCATTTCATTGTTTATCCATTTGTCATTCAGGAGCAAGCTGTTCAGTTTCCATGTGATTGTGTGGTTTTGAATGCTTTTCTTAATCCTGAGTTCTAATTTGATTGCGCTGTGGTCTGAGAGACTGTTAGGATTTCCATTCTTTTGCATTTGCTGAGGAGTGATTTACTTCCAATTATGTGGTCAATTTTAGAGTAAGTGCGATGTGGTGCTGAGAAGAATGTGTATTCTGTGGATTTAGGGTGGAGTGTTCTGTAAATTTGTATTAGGTCTGCTTGGTCCAGATCTGCGTTCAAGTCCTGGATATCCTTGTTGACTTTCTGTCTTGTTGATCTGTCCAATATTGTCAGTGGAGTGTTAAAGTCTCCCACTATTATTGTGTGGGAGTCTAAGTCTCTTTGTAGATCATTTAGAACTTGCTTTATGTATCTGGGTGCTCCTGCATTGGGTGAATATATATTTAGGACAGTTAGCTCTTCTTGTTGCATTGATCCTTTTACTATTATGTAATGACCTTCTTTGTCTCTTGATCTTTTTTGGTTTAAAGTCCATTTTATCAGAGACTAGGATTGCCACCCCTCCTTTTTTTTTTTGCTCTCCATTTGCTTGGTAAATCTTCTTCCATTCCTTTATTTTGAGTCTATGTGAGTCTTTGCATGTGAGATGGGTCTCCTGAATAGAGCACACTGATGGATCTTGACTTTTTATCCAGTTTGCGAGTCTGTGTCTTTTGATTGGGGCATTTAGGCCATTTACATTCAACATTAATATTGTTATGTTTGAATTTGATCCTGCCATTTTGTTACTGGCTGGCTGTTTTGCCTATCAGTTGACGCGATTTCTTCATCGTGTTGTTGTTCTTTACCATTTGGTACATTTTTGCAGTGGCTGGTACTTGTTGTTCCTTTCCACGTTTAGTACTTCCTTCAGGAGCTCTTGTAAGGCAGGTATTGTAGCGACAAAATCTCTCAGCAATTGCTTGTCCGTAAAGGATTTTATTTTCCTTCACTTATGAAGCTTAGTTTGGCTGGATGAAATTCTGGGTTGAAAGTTCTTTTCTTTAAGGATGTTGAATATTGGCATCCATTCTAGCTTGTAGGGTTTCTGCCGAGAAAGCCGCTGTGAGTCTGATGGGCTTTCCTTTGTGGGTGACTCGACCTTTCTCTCTGGCTGCCCTTAGGATTTTTTCCTTCATTTCAACCCTGGTGAATCTGACGATTATGTGCCTTGGGGTTGCTCTTCTTGAGTATCTTTGTGGTGTTCTCTGTATTTCCTGGATTTGAATGTTGGCCTGCCTTGTTAGGTTGGGGAAGTGCTCTTGGATAATATCCTGAAGAATGTTTTCCAGCTTGGAATCATTCTCCCTGTCACATTCAGGTATGCCTATCAAGCGTAGATTAGGTCTTTTCACATAATCCCATAGTTCTTGGAGGCTTTGTTTGTTTCCTTTCACTCTTTTTCTATAATCCTTCCTTCTCATTTTATTTCATTGATTTGACCTTCAATCTCTGATATCCTTTCTTCTGCTTGATCGAATCGGCTGTTGAAACTTGTGGATGCCGCACGAAGTTCTTGTGCTGTGTTTTTCAGCTCCATCAAGTCATTTATGTTCTTCTCTAAGCTAGTTAGCATTTCATCTAACCTTTTTTCAAGGTTCTTAGTTTCTTTGCATTGGGTTAGAACATGGTCTTTTAACTCAGAGAAGTTTATTACCCACCTTCTGAAGCCTGCTTCTGTCAATTTGTCAAGCTCATTCTCTGTCTTATTTTATTCCCTTGATGGTGAAGAGTTGTGATCCCTTGAAGGAGAAGAGGTGTTCTGGTCTCTGATGGTTTCATCCTTTTTGTGGTTTCTTCCCATCTTGGTGGATTTATCTCGCTTTGATCTTTGAAGTTGGTGATTTCGGGAGCAATCTCTGAGTAGACTTCCTTTCTGTTGAGGTTGGAGCTATATCTTTTTTGGCCTGTAGAGGCGCTGTTGGGCTGCTTTAGATTCAGTCATGCTGCTGGGTGGGTGGTCTCCCCCTGGAGTTTGTTTATGCAGGTGAGATTAGCACCCCTTCCCAATGGCTCTCTCCTTTCCCTCCTTCCCCTAGCTCGATCTTCCTGGCTGGTGTATTCGCTGTGAAGCTCTCCAGCGCACTGGCTTCAGTTTGAGTTTTGTGGGGGTGGGGCCTGCCAGGCCTTATGGCCTGTTTCCCTGCTTTCAACTCTGCCTCTTTCTGTGGGACAGGTAGTTCTGTCCCACTGGCGTTAGTCCAAACTTCCACCCAGGTCCCTGCCGACAACCTAAGGCACCAGGCAGGAGCTGTTACTCAGATTTGAACTGACAACCCACAGTGACCCTCAGTCGACGCCCAGCTCTCATAGACCGTGGGTTGCAGGAGGGATGAGGGAAACACAGGATCCAAATTGGAGCACTGAGGAGGTTAAGTCCCCAACCCTGTGAGCCAGCTACATGTTCCAGGTGGGGATGTGCCCTGCCCTGTCTCAGTTCGCCCTCCTTGGGTTGCTCTTGCCCAGCTTTGGCTTCGGCTCGCCTTCCTTGGGCTATTTTCGGTGACCTACTAGTCCCACCAAAACGAACCTGGAAACTTGCTTGGAATCCTGAAGTCCTCTAGCCCTCTAGTCTCATTTACTGGGAGCTGCATTCCGGTGTTGCCTCCTCTCGGCCATCTTGGTGCACCCCTACCACGTTACCAATAAATTTTCTAACTAATCAAACTTGGTAACTGATTGCAAATATAACAAAACTAATCCAGTTTAAATTCCATGACCCATTATTCAGTAACATTCAATGCCAGTATCCCAAATTCCTTGCCCCTACATTTCATCATCCCCATCTGGCAAAATCCTAACTCTAGATGAACTCAGCTACCCATTTTTTCTCTGCCTGTACTCATGCAGCCAAGGGTTACTGATGAGAGTGATCTAAACAGGCATGTTAAATTATATTGTGACCATATCATGGCCAATCTTCAGTGAGCTCTCAAACTTCCCAGCAATATACATTTTCTCTGGAAAATTCACTCTCCTGTTTTTCAAAATGCTATTTCAAACCTTCCATACTTCCCCTTATTCTTAGTGGATGGCTTCATCTTCTACTTTATAGAGAACAGAAAAAGCATTGGATTGGCATAAGTTATCATCTAAATGACAAAAATACAATTTTACTAATATCTACAACCATTCTACTATTTTCTCCTATTATAATAGAGGAGCTGTCCTCTCTCCCGTCAAAGCTAACACCACCTCATGTGCTTTAGGATCCCACCCTACCTTGCCTTCTCATCTTATACCATCAACCTCTCCTTCTCAAAGGATCCTTCCCATTGATCTTTAAAATGTTCTCTTGTATCAAAACAGAAACACCAAGGCCAGACGCAGTGGCTCATGCCTGTAATCTCAGCACTTTGGGAGGCCCAGATGGGTGAGTCACTTGCGGTCAGGAGTTCGAGACCAGCCTGGCCAACGTGGTAAGACTCTGTCTCTACTAAAACTACAAAAGTTAGCCAGGCATGGTGGCACACGCCTGTAATCCCAGCTCTGGAGGCTGAGGCAGGAGGATCGCTTGATCCCGGGAGGCAGAGGTTACCATGGGCCAAGATCACACCACTGTATTCCAGCCTGGACAACAGTGAGACTCCTCAAACAAACAAACAAACAAAAAATAACCCCAGGAACACTAAACAAATATTCATAACCTAAATTACTAATCTGTCTCTTTCCTTTCTCACATTTCCCAAAAGAGTTGTCATTTATACTGATCCCATTTGTTAATCTCTCACTCACTTCTCAACCCATACAAACCTGGCTTCTGGATCTAACACTCCACCAAAACAGCTCTTCATACCTATGAATTCCCTGTCACTAAGACCAAAGGACATAGTTCTTTCATTATTTTATTTGACCTCTTAGCAGTATTAGGCACCACAGTCCAATCTTTCTTTAATATTACTCCCTCAACTTTCATGGCAACATCCTCAATTTTCCTCCCATTATTCTGGCTGCTCCTGACCATCCTCCTTTGCAGGCTCATGCTGCTTCATCCAACTATTAGCTGTAGTTTCCCTCTGCTCTTCATATGCTCACCTATTCCTGCTGGCTTTAACTATCATCTATTGCAAGAAAATTTATGAGTTATTATCTCCAGCCTAGCCACTTCTCTGAGCCCCCAAACTCATATATCTAACTGCCTCGCCTGGTTATCTCAGAAAGCATCTCAAACTCAAAATGCCCAAAACAGAACTCATGAGTCTGTTTCCAAACCTGATTTCCATCTGCTGCTTCCTCTTCAGTGAATAGCACCACCAGCTATCCAGTAGCACCAGCAAGAAACCGAGTCATCCTTCCCCTTCTCCCTCTGTAATACAATCTGTCAGGTAATTTCAGTTTTATCTCTTAAATATTAAATTCATCCACTTCTCCTCATCTTCACTACTCTGGTCCAAGCTACTGTCATCTCTCTCTGACTACTATGATAGCTTCCTTTTATATGTGATTCCATTGAATACCCCTCAAGTATGCACTCTCCACACTGCAACTGATATTTTCAAAACTTGAGATAATGAAAAACTTGAACATGGCTTATGATGTCCTGCTCCTGCATGGCCTGACACCTATCTACCTCTCCAGCCTTGTCTTGAACTATGCATGTTTTCTACAACAGCCTCAGCCTCTTTCAGTCTCTTTTACTCACTATGTTCCTTCTGACCCTGCTGTTCTGACTAGAATGCTCTTTCCTTTCCTTTTCACCTCACATACTCCTATGAATCCTTCAGATCTCAACCTAATGCCAATTCCTTTGAGGCTTTACTTGACTTCTATGGCTGAATTATACCAGCCTATTGCAGACATTTATGGCCCTGTATCTGTCTTCAAACATTTCTTAGTGTACTTTTTTTCCTTTTGGTATTACTGCCTCAGATCTAAGTTCCATAAAGGCATAAATGATCCAGTTTTACATGCTGTCATCTGCCTTGCACACTGTATGGCATATCTTTGGTGCTTTATAAATATTTTTTGTATGGCTAGTGATAAAGAGCTTTAGATTCCTTTCATCCACACATGACATTTAATTACATAACATTTTCAAAAGTATTCATTATCAGAGACTCTAACCTGTAGCAATATTCACACATTGCACCAAGATATATATGCAAGAATATCCATTGCAACACAGTAATACCATCAGTCTAGAAACCACCTAAATAGTTCATTACTAGGAGAAGGGTTAAATTGTGATATATACACAGCTTGGAATATTATAAAGCAGTTAAATAAAATGGCACATAAAGATACCCTAGTTGTACTGTTGAGTAAAAAAGGCAAATTACAGAATATTATTAGTATGATCTCATTTCCAATACAAAAAGTCATTATATAAGGCTGGGTGTGGTGGGTCACACCCATAATCCCAGCACTCTGGGAGGCCAAGGCAGGCAGATTGCTTGAGCTCATGAGTTCAAGATCAGCCTGGGCAACATGGCGAAACCCCGTCTCTACAAAAAATAGAAAAAATTAGCTGGGTAGGGTGGCATGTGCCTGTAGTCCTAACTACTTGGAAGGCTGAGGTGGGATTGTTTGAGCCTAGAAGGCAGAGGTTGGAGTGAGTGAAGATGGCGCCACTGCACTCCAGCCTGGGCGACAGAGTGAGACCTCATCTCAAAAAAAAAAAAAAAACCTCCAAAAAACAAAAAAACATATATAATTTGTGCCAGAAAGATACAAAAGAAGGTCTGAAAGGATTAACAGTGATTATCTCTGAGATGTAAAATCGGCAGTGCTGTGAAGAGGAACTTCTTCTTCCTATACTTATTTATGTATTGTTTGAAGTGTTTTATACATTAATGTATTACTGTCATACTTTAAAAACTAGCTACAAAAGGGCAACATTCAAAATTCACCTTTGTAAGCGGAGTAGGATCAAACCGAAGAACCTTTTGATTACAGCAGGGATAAATTCCAGTGCCAACAGTATTCACTGAACTTGCTGCAGAAGGATAAACCACTGTTTCTGAGTGGTACTGACAATGTGAAAATTCAATACAGAGAAAGGCCTGAATAAAGAAACAGATAAAATCAACTATTATTTCCACAACAAAATTATACATTTCAAAAATACTTGATCAAATATTATATGTTCCATTTATATGAAATATGCAGGAAAAAGCAATCTATACCGACACAAAGTAGGTTAGTGGTTGCCAGGGGCTGGAGGTTATAATATGGAATAGCAGCAAATGGGCACAAGGGATCTTTTTGAAGTGATGGAAATGTGCTAAAATTGGATGATGGTGATGACTGTGCAACTCTAAATTTACAAAAAAATGTGAATTACAAATTTAAAAAGAGTAAATTCTGAACACAACCTAACTTAAAAAAATATAAAAAAATAAAATGAGTAAATTTTATGGCATGCAATTCTACTTGAATAAAACTATTAGACAGCAAAAAATGAAACCACCTTTAAGCAAATTTCAGATGAATTAACCTGATCTTGATATACATTCAATTTTACAATCAGACAATCATCTCAAATGTTTTCCAAAGAAAAATAAAATTTTGCTTCATTTGGTTACTCCTTGATGCATTTTTTTTTGAGACAAGAGTCTCGCTCTGCTGCCCAGGCTGGAGTGAAGTGGCGTGATCTTGGCTCACTGCAACCTCTGCCTCCTGGGTTCAAGCGATTCTCCTGCCTCAGCCTCCAAAGTAGCTGGGATTACAGGTGCCCACCATCATACCCAGCCAAGTTTTGTATTTTTAGTAGAGACAGGGTTTTGCCATGTTGGTCAGACTGGTCTTGAACTCCTGACCTCAGGTGATCTGCCTACCTTGGCGCCCCAAAGTTCTGGGATTACAAGCGTGAGCCACCATGCCTGGCCCCTTGATACATTTTTAAGGTAAATATTTAGCATCAATATTAATAAAAACTATGACATAACTTTGAATCATTGGCTTTGAAAACTTTGACAAAAGCTTATCAAGGTTTAATAAAAAAATTAACCATCAGGTTTCAAATGTTTATAAGTTGGTAAAATAGGGCTGTCACTCCAGCTACTAGGGAGGCTGAGGCAGAAGGATTGCTTAAACCTAGGAAATCGAGGCCAGCTTTGGCAACATAGCAGATCCCATCTCAGGAAAAAATTAAAAGAAAGAAAGAACTGGTGCAAGCATTGTCTAAGGAGTTTCAGTGGACACAGGTGCTGCTTGTGATGGGAAAAACCACTGGGCTAGGCAGTAGACACAGGTGGTGCCACCAGCTCTGAGAAAAGGTTGGTTGGGATGGATCTGAGTCCCAGGAGTTGGTTTGGAGAAGGGAAACTGAGGCTCTGAGTGGTAAGATTATTGGATTCAGAGATACTACAGGGCTCCGAAGGTTGGATTCTGTTAGTCTTCTGGGGTAGGGAGAGCATCCTTGAGTAGATGATACCTTACTCAGACCTAGAGGGGACAAGACTTTTGGGCCTGTGCAGGGGGCACCATTGGTGGATGATAATGTTGAGCTTTGAAAGCAGGAGATCTTGAGAAAGTAAAACCATTTTGTCTTGAGAGGAAGGAAGTGAGGATTGGGCTTTTTGTGTCATGGTTGGGGGAGCCATTGATAGGGCAATTCCATTAGCCAGTGGGAGGTAGAAAGTTTGTAAGAAATACCACTATGCCAGGGGACTGGGGAAAGACCCCAGATGTCATTGTTTCTGAGTGGAGATCCTGTGTGAGTGGTGGTGGTGTATTCTAAGAAGGGGCAGTACCACTGAATGATTAAGGGTGATCCCACAAGGCCTGGAGTGAAGAAATACCTAAATGGGTAATATCTTTAATCCTTGTTGGAGAAAGGACCAGAAGAGGTGAAAGAGTGATACCTTGGACTGCATGGAGGAGAGACCACTGGACTTTTGGGAGGCACCCTGACTGGTACTCTGACCACTTGTTTCTTTTTAGGGGGCTCCGAGATGGGATGAAAAGCTATAGCATTGCACCAGGAGTGGCCCTTGTTGAGAGAGTTCCTCACTCGGGGAGACTCTAAGAAGGGGAAATCCTGAAAAGGGTCCTATCAGGGGAAGAGAGGGACTCTGAGGACAGGTTGAAAAAAAAAAAAAACATTGGCCGGGTGCGGTGGCTCACGCCTATAATCCCGGCACTTCAGGAGGCCGAGGCAGGCGGATCACAAGGTCAAGAGATCGAGACCATACTGGCCAACATGCTGAAACCCCATCTCTACTAAAAAAAATACAAAAATTAGCTGGGCATGGTGGCGCATGCCTGTAGTCCCAGCTACTCAGGAGGCTGAGGCAGGAGAATTGCTTGAACCCGGGAAGTGGAGGTTGCAGTAAGCTGAGATCGTGCCACTGCATTCCAGCCTGGCACCTGGCGACAGAACAAGACTCTGTCTCAAAAACAAAAAAACAAACAAACAAAAACACAAGTTAGGAAAATAATTCAAGTAAAAACACAACATTAACAATTTTAAGCACTGATCTTCTTTTTCTATTATTATGATGTACTGAAGTTGCTGAGATCTGATAAGCACTGGTATTTAACATAAATGCATTTAAAAAGTCTGTAATTCAGAATTTTTAGTTGTTAGTTTCAATATGATGTTCACATAATGGTTTTTAATTATAAAAATTTAAGAGCCTATAAAAACTATGTGGTACACATTCTCTTCTACACAATATTCTGTATATAAACTATTTTATGAGTTTATGAGCTCTGTAATAAATATTCAATATCACAAATCAATATTCAATTTGCTGAAAAGAAGAGGAAACTAATCTCTCAAAGTCTCTGCATTCTGACATGTTGAGCAAGTCAGATTTTAGAAGCTTGATATCCCTGCTTATAAGTGACAATTTGGTTGTGAGGAGATTCTCTACATACCTATTAGATTAACAAAAAAACCCAAACCTGACAATATCAATTGCTACTGAGATATTAGACAACGAGAACTCTCATATGTAGCTGGTAGGAATGCAAAATGGTTCTGGGACTCTGGAAAAGTGTTAGGCATGGTAAGTGTTAAAATACCATACAAATCAGCAATCCTGCTTCTACGTAATAAGGAGGACAGGTGCAGTGGCTCACACCTGTAATCCCAGCACTTTGGGAGGCCAAGGCAGATGGATCACCTGAGGTCAGGAGTTCGAGACCAGCTTGGCTAACATGGTGAAACCTTGTTTCTACTAAAAATACAAAAAGTTAGCTGGGTGTGGTGGCACAAGCCTGTAATCCCAGCTACTCAGGAGGCTGAGGCAGGAGAATCGCTTGAATAGGGCGGCAGAGGTTGCAGTGAGCTGAGATTGCACCATTGCACTCCACCTTGGACAACAAGAGCAAAACTCCGTCTCAAAAAAAAAAAAGGAGAGAAATAAATACATCCATGAGAAATAAAAACCTATGTTCACAGGAAAACCTGTATGAAAATGTGATAGTAGCTTTCTTCATAATGGTCCCACACTAGAACACTACAAATATCTCCAACTGGTGAATGTCTGAACTCACGTGATATAGTCATACAATAGACTACTACTTAGCCATAAAAAAGAACAAACTAATTTACGAAACAACATGCATAGATTTTACATCCATTTTTCGAAGTGAAAGAAGCTAGATTCAAAAAACTAAATGTTTTATGATTCTATTTATGTGACATTCTGGAAAAGGCAAAACTATAAATAGAGAAAACAGACCAGTGGTTATCAGAGGCTAGGGTGGAAGAAAGAATTGACTAAAGAGGGGCACAAAGATATTTCTTGTAGGGTGATGGAAGTGTTACATGCTTTGACTGCAGAGGTAGTTACACAATTGTATGCACTGTCAAACCTCAAAAAAAGGATGAATTTTACTGTATATAAATAATATTTCAACAAACCTGATTTTTAAAAATTGTAGGAACATAGAACCCACTGAGTGGGCCTTAAGCAGTTAAAAATCCCACTCTGAAGGTTCTGACAAGCTGTTTTTCCTTCCCTCTATTGAAAATCATTACCCAAGTGAGAGGGAAAAATTACTGAGGAGAGGAAAACTTTAGGGATTCAAAAGAAATTATACGTAGAAAATTGCATTTATACATAAGATTAATTAGGAATGACTGTGACTTAGAAAAGCCTATTTATTACATAAAAGGGTTTATTATAGGTTCCTACAAGCAGCAAGTTTTCTTATGCTTTTACTATAGACATTTATAAAAAAAACTTTTTGGGAACAAAACTGTTATAACAACAAAGGCACATATCAATAGCATCCTATCTGCAAAAGTGCTTCTGAATTTCTATAAAAATGTATGGGACAACAGAGAAAATAGTTTGGCTGGAAACAAGTGAAGGCAATAAGGATTTTTTATAATTTTTTTCATTGAAATACTGGATTTGGTCAATTAAACCCTGTTACTTTTCTAAAAATTCAACAAGCCTTTGATTGTTTCAGGAATGGAAATAAAAAAAAGAAACATGGCAGGAGAAATTAAGCCAGATGCTAGCAATATTTAACAGCACCACTGTTCTTGCCACTAGTTTTGTTTATTTATTTATTTTTTGAGACGAAATCTCACTGTCACTTAGGCTGGAGTGAAGTGGCATGATCTTGGCTCATTACAAACTCTGCCTCCTGGGTTCAAGTGATTCTCCTGCCTCAGCCTCCAAGTAGCTGGGACTATAGGCACCCACCACGATGCCCAGCTAATTTTTTGTATTTTCAGTAGAGATGGGGTTTCACCATGTTAGCCAGGATGGTCTTGATGTCCTGATCTCATGATCCACCCACCTTGGCCTCCCAAAGTGCTGGGATTACAGGAGTGAGCCACTGCACCCAACTGGTTTTATTTTTTTAAGAGATGAGATTCTCACTATGTTGACCAGGCTGGTCTTGAACTCCTTGGGCTAAAGCAATCTGCCTGTCCCAGCTAGCTTCTCAATGTGCTGGGATTACAGGCATGAGCCACCAGGCCCAGGTGCCACTAGTTTCTTCAAAAAGATGTTGGATATTGTCCAAACATGTTTAAACATATTAAACAGCAGATATCAAAAGAATCTTGCTCTCAATGTTTGTAGAGCAGGATATTTTTAAAAAAATCTTACCTGATAACATCTTGAACAAGTCAGCCAATTGACTGTTCCCCACAATCGCCAGTATACATCTCTCCAAGATTTTAATTCTTCGAAAAGACTATTCAAATACTCATGAACATCCCACGTCTTATCTCTGGGGAAAGAGCTTCAATTTTACAAGCAAGTGATATAAACAATTTGTTTTATTTATTTATTTAATTATTATCCTTTTTGAGATGGAGTCTTCCTCTTGTTGCCTAGGCTGGAGTGCAATGGCCTGATTTCAGCTCACTGCAACCTCCACCTTCAGGATTCAAGCAATTCTCCTTCCTCAGCCTCCCAAGTAGCTGGGATTACAGGTGTGTGCCACCACACCTGGCTAATTTTGTACTTTTAGTAGAGATAGGGTTTCACTATGTTGGTCAGGCTGGTCTCCTGGCCCTAAGTGAGCCACCTGCCTTGGCCTCCGAAAGTGCTGGGATTACAGGTGTGAGCCACCGTGCCCAGTCTAAGCAATTTGTTTTAAACAAATGTTTTTAAAGTTGTGGCTTATTTCCAAGAATATTCCCTAATGATGGCTACAATGTGGACTACATTGAAAGGTAGGTTAAATTTCATTTGGGAATTTGTATATTTTGTAGACAACAGGAAAAGGTATGAATGATCGAAAACCAAATTATTCTGCAAAGTCAGATAAAAAATTACAAATTAAATATAGTTGGGACAGGCCAACAGTTGGGAATTAGGCATATGTTAAATGGAAACTTTATTCTAACTGCCTATGTTATAAGACAAGTTACTAGTTACTGGTGATTCTAAACATTAGAATCATTAATGTATTAGTACTTTATGTCACTAATGAATTACTAATAACATTTCATTAATGTATTAGTATTTTGCACTATTTTCAAGTAGTTTTTTTTAGTAATCGAACAATGCAGAATATACAATCAGGTCTTGGTAATACACATTTTTAAATTAAGTAACATAAATTAAAAAAATAGCAAAGGCTCAAAACCATATTTGCTATAGTCATATGCAACTCAAGTTTGTTTTTTTTTTTCTTGTTTTTTTTTTGAGACAGTGTCTTACTCTGTCACCCAGCCTGGAGTGCAGTGGTGCAATTGTTATAGCTCACTTGGCTGAAGTGATCCTCCCACCTCAGCCTCCTGAGTAGCTGGGATTACAGGCATGTATCATCATACCTGGGTAATTTTTTTTTCCCTGAGATGGAGTTTCGCTCTTTTGCCCAGGCTGGAGTGAAGTAGTGCGATCTCGGCTCAGTGCAACCTCTGCCCCCTTGGGTTCAAGCGATTCTCCTGCCTTAGCCTCCCAAGTAGCTGAGACTACAGGCGCATGCCACCACGCCTGGCTAATTTCTGTATTTTTAGTAGAGATGGGATTCACCATGTTGGCCAGGCCGGTCCCGAACTCTTGACCTCAGGTGATCTACCTGCCTTAGCATCCCAAAGTGCTGGGATTACAGGCATGAGCCACCGTGCCTGGCCTACATCTGGCTAATTTAAAACATTTTTTTTTTGTAGAGATGGGGGTCTCGCTATGTTGCCCAGGCTGGTCTTAAACTCTTGCCCTTAAGCAATCCTCCTGACTCAGCCTCCCAAACTGTTGGGATTACAGGCCTGATTCTAAGTCTTTATTTTAATCTTTTCTAACTTTTGCTGGTTTTGTGCTTAGCTCAACAGATAAAACATCATGATGTTATTATAACTTACATGGGCACATTTGTCTTAAAAGTAATATGTATACATCTGCCAGGAATGGCAGCTCACACCTGTAACCTTAGCGCTTTGAGCAGCTGAAGTGGAAGGATCATTTGAGCCTTGAGACCAGGAGCTGAAGACCAACCTTGGCAACACAGTGAAACCATGTGCACATGCGCACACGCAAACACACATGCATGCACACACACACACACGCACAAAACTGTCAGGTTGCCAGATGTGGTAGCGTGCAGCCATGGTCCTAGCTCAGGAGGCTGATGTGGGAGGATTCCTTGAGAGCCCAAGAGTTCAAGGCTGCAGTGAGCTATGATAGCACCTCTGTACTCCACCCTGAGCAACAGAGAGAGATTGTGAGCTAAGAAAAAAATTATACATCAACTGCTGACTTATAAGAAAATACTTTGAATAAAACAACAAAAATGGATGTTGCAGTTAATATCAATTACTTTTTTCACATACTACTAATAGGTATTGTTGTCAGAATGGAAGTAATTTTCTAAAGGTAAATCAAGTCTCAAGACAAAAGCAAAGTAAAATTCCATAACATACTTATAATAACTAATGAAAATTCCTTGATTATCGTACTGAAAGAAAAATGAAACATTTCAAAGTTGACTGTACTTTCTTTTTTTTTTTGAGACAAAGTCTTGCTCTTGTCACCCAGGCTGGAGTGCAGTGGTGCGATCTCAGCTCACTGCAATCTCTACCTCTCAGGTTCAAGTAATTCTCCTGCCTCAGCCTCCTGAGTAGCTGGGACTACAGGCGTGTGCCACCATGCCCAGCTAATTTTTTGTATTTTTACTAGAGACAGAGTTTCACTGTGTTAGCCAGAATGGTCTCGATATCCTGACCTCGTGATCCACTCACCTCAGCCTCCCAAAGTGCTGGGATTATAGGTGTGATCCACTGTGTCTGGCCAACTGTACTATTAATACTAGGGCCAAATTAAGCGCCGTTCTGTATTTCTGTGTTAATGTTTAAAATATGAATTTGCCAGGCACAAATATATATGTGTGTGTGTAAATATATATATATGAAATTTAACATTTGCAGGTTTTCTTTTATAAAAGCAGGTGCTATAAATTTGTAATACAGAAAAAAGAACAAAAAGAGTACTAAAATCATCCATAATACTATCACTGAAAGGTAACACCACAGTTAACATTTTAGTGAACATCTATTATTTTAACCACTAACAACTTTTATGTATATATATACTCTTTTATAACTTTGTTTTTAAGAAACAGGGTCTCGCTCTGTAGTCCAGACTTCAGTTCAGTGGCATAAACCTAGCATTGCAACCTCAAACTCCTGGGATCAAATGATCCTTCTGCCTCAGTCTCCTAGCTAGGACTACCGATGTGTGCCAGCATGCTCAGCTAATTTTTAAACTGTTTGTACAGATGGGGTCTGGCTGTGTTGCCCAGGCTGGTCTCAAACTTCTGGCATCAAATAATCCTCTCACCTCAGCCTTCCAAAATGCTGAGAATACATGCAAGATCTCTTGCACCCAGGAGTTCAAGGCTGTGGTGAGCTATGATCACACCACTGCATTTCAGCCTGAATGATACTGGATGAAGGATGTTGTCAAAGAATACACATTTTAAAGTTTCTGCTTTCCTGAGACATTATACCAAGTTACAACACCCACCCTCAACTCAGAATGAGAACTTGTTTTCAACATAGAGAAAAATGTATACATGTATGTATGTATGCATGTATTTTGAGATGAAGTTTCACTCTTGTTGCCCAGGCTAGAGTGCAATGTCATGATCTCGTCTCACTGCAACCTCTGCTCCAGGATTCAAGTGATTCTCCTGCCTTGGCCTCCCAAGTAGCTGGGATTACAGGTGCGTACCACCATGCCCAGCTAATTTTTATTTTATTTTTTTTGAGACAGAACTCTGCTCTATCAAGAGGCTGGAAGTGCAATGGCACAACTTCGGCTCACTGCAACCTCTGCCTCCCAGGTTCAAGCAATTCCCCTGCCTCAGCCTCCTGAGTAGAGCTGGGACTATAGGCACGCACCACCATGCCTGGCTAATTTTTTGTATTTAGTAGAGATGGGGTTTCACCATGTTGGTCAGGCTGGTCTCAAACTCATGACCTCAGCTGATGCACCTGCCTTGGCCTCCTAAAGTGCTGGGATTACAGGTGTGAGCCACTACGCCTAGCCTATATATTAATGAAATACTATTAAAGTATGAAGAAGAAATAGATGACAGAAAATCCAACATTAATGACAATTTTCCTCACTCACCAAAATTTACCTGAAAGTAAACTTGGTTCTCTTGTAAAATTCAATATAACATTTGTACAGATAACTAAAATCTGTTAGTGAAAAGAAAGCATTTTAATGGCACTGACCAGAATATATTTCAAGATTAATATACAAAAATTTTTATCATTTTAATGTTTAAAACATTATGGAATTTACCCAGTAAATAAAACGTACTGACAACTATCTTGTTTTGAAAGTAGTATTTTTCTAAATGAAAGCTGGATTACATGCAGAAAAGTGTTATCCCATTTCTTATAAAAGCAGTTACATTTTTATAAATATGCTAGAAATTCACATTTTAAAAAATCTGTATTTTATCTTCACGACACCTTATGTGGATATAGACAATATTTCCATGTCGATCCACATTGATTTTTCCAGGAATACAAGGAATTCTTCTTTCTGTTTCTTTTGTTAAAAGTTTCTTACACAAACAGCATCTATAAACAAAGAAGATACAAAAAACATCCAGGAAGAAGAATGTAAATGTAGTAAATTAAAGAATATAGCTGCATTATAAAGCATACCAAAAGAAAAAACATGTTACCATACCTATACAATGTCGCTGCATTACTCCGAGAATCTGGATTCAAGTACTCAGGATCAAATAGTCTTTCAATCTTCTTACAAAAAAGTTTGCTATTAACAACAAATGACCAAAATATTAATTTTCTACATTTGCTTTATAGTGATGAAAATAAACAAACCTATCTGTGCATTTGTAAAATAAGGTGAATAAATCCTTAGTGGCTCTCTTTGGGAGTTTGTAATAGATTTTTAATGTTCTAAGTAATAAACTTACCGAAGAACTGCTTGATGAATCATTTATTTTCTCATAAAAAATAAGATTGATAAATAGCTATCTTTTAGTCATTTTTAAATTGCATTTATTTTTTTAGAGACAGGGTCTTGCTCCATCACCCAGGCTGGAGTGCAGTGGTGCCTCAGACTCCAGGGCCTCTAACTCCTGGGCTCAGGCGATCTCCCACATCAGCCTCCCAAGTAGCTAGGACTACAAGTGTGTGCCACCACACCCAGCTAATTAAAAAAAAAAGTTTCTAGAGATGGGGGTTGGTTATGTTGCCCAGGCTGGTCTCAGACTCCTGGCCTTCAAGTAATCCTCCTGCTTTGGCCTCCCAAAGTGCTGGGATTATAGGCTTGAGCCACCTTGCCTGACCTCTTTTAGTCCTTTGTTACTAGAATATCCAAAATTAAAAATTTTGAGAATTTAACAACCCAAACCTACCAATAACTAGGTATATGATCTTTAGCAACTTATTTAACCTCTTCAAACCTTGTCTTCTCAACTATAAAGTGTGGTTAGTATGTCCAATCTCATAAAATTTTATGAGGGTTAAGTGATGTTTTTAAAGGGTACCAAATATAATTTTAACCATTCAATAAACATTAACTATTATTGTGCATAATATTACTGAACTTGAGTCTTCTAAGTATGTCTTTAATTCCAAATGTATATCCTACCTATCTCCATTTTTCTTTGTGTAATGTCTTCTGCTATTAAAAGCCAAATCTGGATTTATAATTCCATTCCTGTTTTCAGTTATTTAGTTCTTGGATAATTCCTCCCTGTCTCGTTCCCCTTAAGGACTAAATTATTGAATAATCCTCTGCATTATTAATTTATCCCTAATGGATCATTCTGATCAGCATATACACATACTCCAGTAACTCCCTTCTTAAAAAAAAAAAAAGTCCTCTCTTGAGCCTACCTATCCCTAATAGCTACTGCTAATTTTTTTCAGCAATCATTCAAAATAAAACATCTGGAAAAAAGTTTTCTAAATCCCTTTGGTCACATTTCTACTTTTTTTTACTATTTTTTTTTTTTTTATGAAAGAGAGAAAGAAAGAGGAAGAGATTATAGAAAAAGAGAGAAACGGAGAAAGAAACAGCAAAAGAAAGAAAAAAGAAAAAGAGGAAGAGATTTTAGAAAAAAGAGAGAAAAGGAGAAAGAAA
>PVKP010011590.1:0-60977 GCA_004027715.1 Plecturocebus donacophilus | reverse complement strand
AAGGTAAAGAGCATCACCATAATGAAGAATCTACATCAACTAATGGGCAAAACAGCCAGTTAGCATTACCAGAAGCTGTGATTTTCGTCTCTGATAAAACAGACTTCAAAACAACAAAGAACACAAGAAACAAAGAGGGACATTACATGGTGGTGAAAGGATCAATGCAATAAGAAGAGCTAACGATCCTAAATATATATGCACCCATTACAGGAGCACCCAGATAAAAAGGGCAAGTTCTTAATGACTTACAAAGAGACTTAGACCCCCACACAATAATAGTGGGAGACTTTAACACTACACTGTCAATATTACATAGATCAACGAGATAGAAAATCAACAAGGATATCCAGGACTTGAACTCAGACCTGGAACAACTAGACTTAACAAATATTTACAGAACTCTTCTCCCCCAAATCCACAAAACATACATTTTTCTCAATATCACACTATACCTATTTTAAAAGTGACCACATAATTGGAAGTAAATCACTCCCCAGCAATTGCATAGCATTTCACAGGTTTAAATAAAACATTGGTTGGCTGCTTATTTGTTATTTTCATCCCCTATTCCTTCCTGTCTGCATTGTTAAGCACAATTATTGGCATAAAAGAGGTTTTTAATACCCATTTTTAGACTGTATTCTAGCCTGGGAAATAAAACAAGAATCCCATTCTCTCTCCCTCTTTCTCTTCCTCTTTCTTTCTCTCTTTCATTTCTTTTTTTCTTTCTTTTGCTGTTTCTTTCTCTCTCCTTTTCTCTTTTTCTAAAATCTCTTCCTCTTTCTCTCTTTCATTCTTTTTTTCTTTCTTTTGCTGTTTCTCCTTTTCTTTTTCTAAAATCTCTTCCTCTTTCTTTCTCTCTTTCATTCTTTTTATTCTAAAAAATAAATAAATAAATAAAAAGAGGCTCACTGAAAAGCCAAGCTTACTAACACACCTCTAGCTAGCCTGATCAGGAAACCCAGAGAGCACAAACCTCCACTGCCAAATGTTAAAAGGGTTATTTTCAACACGCACCTACCTTACAGACAGCAAAATGACAAGAGAACACTAGGAACAACTTTATGCCAGCAAATTCAATCACAACTCAACTTACATAAAATAAACAAATTTCTTGAAAAATGCAACTTATTAAAGAAACACAAGAATAAACAATCTAAAATAGCCCTGTATCTACTCAAGAAGTTAAATTTGCTATAAAAGAACACTCCCGGCCAGGTACGGTGGCTCACGACTGTAATCCCAACACTTTGGGAGGCTGAAGCAGGTGGAGAGTTCCAGATCAAGAGTTCCAGATCAGCCTGGCCAAAATAGTGAAACCCCATCACTACTAAAAATACAAAAATTAGCCAGGAGTGGTGGCTTGTGCCTGTAGTCCTGGCTACTCAGGAGGCTGAGGCCTTGAACTCCAGAGGTGGAGGCTCGGCTGAGCTGAGATTGTACCACTGCACTCCAGCCTGGGCAACAGAGGGAGACTCTAGCTCGAAAAAAAAAAAATCAGTTGTATTTTTAAGTTCCAGCTGCAAACAACTGTACATTAAAATTAAGAAAAACACCCATTTATGGTAGTGCCAAACACAAAAAGTACCTGAATATAATTTCACAATAAACCTTCAAAACCTCTACCTCATTACTTGCAAAATACTGTTCTAAGTATTTTTCAGGGATTAACTCATTCAGTCCTCATAAAACTCTGTAAAGAAAATACTTCATCATCCTCATTTTAAAGTTGGGGAAACTGAGGCAGACAGGCGAAGAGACTCACCCAAGAGCTATCAGATGGGAAGGGTCAGGGGAGGAGCATGAAAACAGGTTGGGGAAAAAACACAACTCGGGCTGATCAACACAAGCACAGTCACGGCTCAGCCTGCTGGAACACACCACCCAGCCCGGATATTCTGGAAATCAGGCTTCCTGACACTGGTGACACAGAACCTGAAGGAGGTGAACCGCAGAGAAGGCTGCAAAGCCAACCAGAGACCTGAACTCGGAATCTCGCCTAATTTGCTTCCTCCTTTTTGCCCTTTCAATTTCTCTTTGGAGACCTGCAGAGTGATGTGGCCCTCCTTTGCCAGATGAACAAATTCCACTGTTTCGCGCTGCTCTTCGGTGTCTTTATTTTCCTTCTAACAAGGGTGTCCTTGAGCTGTCCAGTATAGTACCCACAGGCCACATGGGGCCATTAGGCTAAAATTAACTAAAATGTAAAAAAGTCCCTCAGGCCATGTCTAAGTGCTCATAGCCACATGTCGACAGTGGGTACCACATGGGACAGTACAGATGAGAACACTGCCCTCATCACAGACAGAGCTTTTTCCAGACAAGAGTCTCTGTTGCTCAGGCTGGAGTGCAGTGGCATGATCTCACCTTGCAACTTTTGCCTCCCAGGTTCAAGCAATTCTCGTGCCTCAGCCTCCCAAAAGCAGGGATTACAGGCACCCGCCACCACGCTCAGCTAATTTGTGTGCGTGTATGTGTGTGTATATATTTTTTTGGGGGGGGGGCGAAGTTTCGCTCTAGTTGCTCAGGCTGGAGTGCACTGGCAGGATCTCAGCTCACTGCAATCTCCGCCTCAAAGTGTTCAAGTGATCCACCCGCCTCAGCCTCCCGAGTACCCAGGATTACACATGCCCACCACCATTGCCCAGCTCAGTTATGTATTTTTAATAGAGACGGGGTTTCATCATGTTGGCCAGGGCTGGTCTTCAACTCTCGACCTCAGGACGATCCACCTGCCTCGGCCTCCCAAAGTGCTGAGATTACAGGTGTGAGACACCGTGCCCCGCACTGATTCTTGACTACATTTTTTTATGCCCATCTAAAGCAGAGGAGGCTGAGACTTAGAGAGGTTAAGTCACTTGCCCAAAGTCACACAGTGTCCTCTGGCCCCCAGCATGTTGGGTGGCACCTGCATTTTACGACAGGAATCTTCCCACTGAGGTTCGCACAAACACAGACTTCCCAAGGGACTAAGGCCAGGATAATTTCAAAGGAATCCATTTTCTGCTCTCAACTTCTGCTATATTCTCTCTGCTAAAACAGAACTGCCTGAGGGGGAACTTGTGTTTTAAAAAACTGACTTCTTTCCAGTCTCCCATTCACAGTGGGTCCTCCCCTTTACAAAAGAAAGGTATTCTCTAGCGACACTGCCCAACAAGCCCCTCCGATTCCCATCTATAGATCTGTGTGAACACCATTCCTCGGTATCTACAGCTACGAGAACGTAAAACGGGAACAGAACGGATAACCCGGTCTCACTGGGAAGAAGCCACCAGCGGACAGGGAACTCTCTGGAAAGGCGTGTCTCTAAGGCGCGTTTACCACACACAACTTTTTATCAGCCAAATGTGCACATGTCCTGTGCGGGTGTATACTAGCAATAATCACTTTAACATTCCAGAAGAAAATGTTTAGTACTTAGAGCCCTGGATCAAGGCAACTTCCAAAACAACTTGACTCGGAATTCACACGCGGCACCCATCCCTGTGACAGCCGCACCAGGGTGGCTGACAAGACCTCCGATCCCAAAAAGCGGTTCTGCGGGAAGAGCGGGGCAGGACCGGGAAGCAAGGCGCCGCTCCCCACCGCCGGGACGCTCGGGGCCGCAGCGCTCCGTCCCGCCCGGGTTCGCAGTCCGGCAGCCCTCCAGGCCTCTCGGCTTGTAGGCTGGGCCTCTCCCGCTCCCAGCGCCCCGGTGCCCCGGGGCCCAAGCCGAGGCCCCTCCTCACGCCCGGCCACGACCGCCCCCGGGCCCCGCGCCCACCGCGCCCACCGCGCCCTCACTCACCGGCTCGGGAGAGCGAGCCACTTCCGGGGCATTGCAGGCGGCCAACCCCTTCCGGTGCCTCTAGGCTCCGGCGGCCCCTGCGCTTCCCTAGTGCGCAGGTGCGGAAGACGAGCCGGCGGACCCCGGAGGGGACATTGTGCCGGTGAGCGGGAGCCAAGAGGAATAGCGGGAGGACAGCAGAGCGCTCAGCTGTAGCCGCGCTTCTCGCCGGCGCCCTCGCTGCCGGAGCCCAGGGACAGTCGCCCCGCCCGGTGCCCAGGGCCACCCAACTTCTCTGACCCGTCCGGCGCTGTGGTCGTCTGCGAAGCCTCCCTGATGAGGACACCGCTCTTGCCCGAGGAAGCTACGGGGCAACGCAGAGCAGGCAGTGGGGACCGCAGGGCAGTCCCGGGGCGCCGTCCTCAACGCCTTTCCCCTGGCTCCGCCTTCCGGCCGCGGGGAATCCGGCGCGGACGCACGGGGAATCTGCCCAGGAACCGAGATGACAATCAACCGGGTCCCAATGTGTTTGTAAGACAAATCACACCAAAATCCCATTACCTTCATGAAAGCTCACTTTATAGGATGATTTTTGAAGAACCAGTTTATTAAGAGATTACACCAAAACCATAAACAATTTATACGTCAAACTCCGACTGAAAAAAAAACCGATATCCAGGATGTTTTTTAAATGTACTGTACTCACAAACCAGACAGATCTGACTTGTTCAATAAATAGAAATGAAGTGGCTAAACATTTTTTAATGGAAATGGATAACAGTTTTCCACTCTGTACAGTTTTGAAGGGGTGCCCGCTACATGAAGAAAAACCCTGACAAAATCAGAGCTTCACGTAGACTCCAACCAGATGAGCATATTAAGGTTTCTTTTCAGATTTTAGGAGATCTTGTCAGCCTTAATCCCATTCATAAAGACTCTGGGCATGAGTTCTGATGTACTGTTTTAATATGCTAAGTACTGTTGATTCAACAACAAACCCTAATGGGTGATGAGCTTTGCATACCAATATGAAATTTGTCAGCACTTCTGAAAACTGTGGCCATCATTTTTCAAATTCACAATTTGCTGGATGTCAGGGAACAATAGGAATAAGAAAGAGCATCAATTTTCACCTCTTCCTTTGCTTCTTCACTGGCCTTCCATAGAAGTAGTCAGAAAAAAACAGCACCATCAATCACACTTCACGAACAATTCATGTTAGCCTAAGCTTTTCTCAACATTCATATGAGAGAAGATATAATAAGTTAATGAAAAGGAATTGCTGGCATCACTTTCCCTCACAGTATTACATAAAAATGGACAACACATTAAATAAAGATTCTGTTATTAATCATTAAATATATTAACACCAAAAATCATGTATAAATTAGGAAATAAATGTACAAACTATTTTGCAAAGTGCTTTTTAAAATATATACACAACATTCAAGATATTCTTAATGTAAGACATTTCAGATTGAAATTTTGGGATAAGTGTCCTTTTCTTTCAGAAAGTATTAATACAGCACTTAAACACACACACACACACACACACACACAAAAGGCATATTCCCAGATTGGCAAGGAATAAAAATAAACTATTTTCACAGTTATCTAAAATGTTTAACATTTTCAGTGGGAAATTTTAGTCCCCGATTGAGTTTGCAAATTAGTTCTATGAAAATTGACATGAAAAGAACAAAATCAAGGGAGAAGACTCCCTCACTGAAATTGCTAATACTTTTGTCAATTAGCAATTAAGAACTCTCTTCAGTAATATGAACATATACATTTATTTTTAAGCCCTTACCAGTGTTAAGGGTTTAAAAACCCTTATGCCTACAAAATAAACACTGCTATTCCCGTTTCTGTGTGACACTTGTCTCAGAGAGGAGGGAAGAATGTCCTATAACAGGACTGGCACTCAACACAGCCAAGTCCTTTAATCTGTGCCTTAGATCTTCATCTCTAAAAAAATTTCCTCACAGGGGCTGTCAGGATTAATTCAAGCAAAACACATATGTGCCTTGTAAATTCTAAAGCACTTAACTCTGAAGAACTACTTTTAACTTTTAAAACGAAACATCAATTAAAGAGAAACGTCATTATTAGTAGGCCTCATATATCAAGCACTGGATATATTTTGTATTTTCTTGGAAGTTCTTGGAAATTCACCAGCATTTATCCAAAGATTTTTTTTAAAAAGGATTCATAGCAAATATGAGTATTATTCCAAGTAAAGGTTGATCAAATGTCCATGCGAGTTATTAATGGCAGCGTAGGATTTTTTCCTTTGACCATACTTTTCCAAGTGTGCTGTCTTAAATGTTTACACAGAATTGAAATGGGATTTAATATCCTAGAAATGTAAAAATTACTTAAGTTTCACTATACAAAACCTTTATTTTTCATTAGAAAGAACACAGTAAAGTTACTGGATGTGACTTTCAGATATTCCTAAAAGAAAAGAAATGCTTGCTTGGAGATCTGAGCAAGTAGGTCCTGGAAGAAATAATATAAAATAAACAACTTGCCAACTGTTTGGAAAATTTGGTGTCAATATTTTAAATTACCTATCAATTTAGCATTGGGCATATTAAATATTCCAATCCCAGAAATGACCATCAGCTAAACAATGGTCAAAGCCAGAGTAATCTCTGACGGCCCACTTCCCAGAGAGCTGCCCCTCTTTCCTTCAGAAACACCGCTCGCCCTGGATCGGGCGAGGGATTCCTATTGATTTGGAATACAGTCATTGATCCCTGCTTACTTTTTAATACAAAAACATATATCTTTTTGGATAAACGGAATTGGTGAGAGACAGGCCATGAGCACGCTCTGGAAGTGGCCATCTGTGGCCTCTCCCATGGGAGATGTTTCTTCTTTTCGTTACATGACAGAAACTGACCCAACACACAGAAGACGCCCTCCCACCCACCCATCGAGGCACAGGAAGAGGCTGCTCTCCAGGGGCTGCATGTGTGTCTAGCTGTGGTGTAGCCAGTTAAAGAAAAGTTGACAGCCCACATTACGACAACTGTATGAGGAGAGAGATGAGACCTAAGGTCTGTTGATCGGAACAGGTGGACTGTGGTGTCTTTGAGATCCGTCCCATCCCTGGGCACAGAAATGCTCTGATGACAAAATGACCCCCAAAGTAGCTAGAAACATTGAGAAGGGGGTGGGGGGACAAAAAAAGGATACCTCTCCATGTACCGACATACAATACTATACACAGCACCAAAAGTATCACACCACCAAGCGCGGTCTCGCGCCAGCGGTGTGCGCTCGGCGTCATACCCAGCATGAAATGAGCACGTTTCACATGCAGACGTGGCACTGGGCGAAAGAGTAACCAACATGTCACAATTCACCAGAGCTGCCGCTGGCCCATCCGGGCCTGGATGAGCACGCTACCACAAAGGCTCCAGCCATGTGTCCCTTACTGCTGGTAATTTCCATACTGGCCCTAAAAGAGATCAAGACACAGATTACACCCCTGTAGTCATGAGTAAAAGGAAGACAGACGTCCCCCCAAGCCGGGACGGGGACAGGAGGGACAACGGTAAGCAAACCGCCTCTGCCCACATCTATGGGGGGCAGCACACAGCTTTCCAGAAGCCACTGGCCAAGCCTGTGGCTAACAACGTAGTGAGGGCCAATGGTTTGTTCGTTCAGTCATACATGGGGATCGCTGCGGCTGGGTCTGTGCCAGGTGCCTGGCATCAGACCCTTATGCTGGACCTGCTATGCAGGCAGGCTCTCCTCCAAGTGGGCCCCCCTGGAAGCCACCAGCCTGCTAAAGTAAGAAAATGGGAGCAGGGGTGACTGGCTTTGATGTATTAAAAAATCGAAGATCCAGCCTGGGCAACATGGCAAGACTCCATCTCTACAAAAATCCAAAAATTAGCCAGGTGTGGTGGCATATGCCAATAGTCCCAGCTACCTGGAAGGTGAGGCGGGAGGATAGTTTGAGCCCAGGAGGTCAAGGCTGCAGTAAGCCATGACTGCCCCACTGCACTCTAGTCTGGGTGAGACCCTGTTTCAAAAAAAATAAAAAAAAAATCTGAAGGCTGGGTGCAGTGGCTCATGCCTGTGATCCCAGCAATGTGGGAGGGCGAAGTAGGTGGATTGCTTGAACCCAGGAGTTTGAGGCCAGCCTGGGCAATACAGCAAGACCCCATCTCTACAAGAAAATAGAAAAAATTAGCCTCGACTGGGTGCCGTAGCTCACACCTGTAATCCCAGCACTTTGGGAGGCTGAGGCGGCTGGATCATTTGAGATCAGGAGTTCAAGACCAGCCTGGCCAACATGGTAAAATCCCATCTCTACTAAAAATTAAAAAAAATAAAAATAAATAAATTTGCTGTGCAGTACTGGTGCACATCTGTAATCCCAGCTACTCAGGAGGCTGAGGCAGGAGACTGCTAGAGCCTGGGAGGTGGAGGTTGCAGTTAGCTGAGATCATGTCACTTTATTACAGTCTGGGTGACAGAGTGAGACACTGCCTCAAAAAAATAAAAAACGGCCAGGCGCAGTGGCTCACGCCTGTAATCCCGGCACTTTGGGAGGCTGAGGAGGGCGGATCACGAGGTCAGGAGTTCAAGACCAGCCTGACCAACATGGTGAAACCCCGTTTCTACTAAAAATACAAAAATTAGCTGGGTGTGGTGGCGGGCGCCTGTAATCTTAGCTACTCAGGAGGCTGGCACAGAAGCATTGCTTGAACCCAGGAGGCAGAGGTTGCAGTGAGCCAAGATCGTGCCACTGCACTCCAGCCTGGGTGACAGAATGAGACTTTAGTCTCAAAAAAAAGGGGAAAAGAAAAAGTAAGAATGAGCCGCATGTTGTGGCGAATGCCCAGGAGGTTAAGGCTGCAGTGAGCCGTGTTAATGCCAGTGCACTCCAGCCTGGGCAACAGACTGACACTGTCTTAAAACAACAACAAAAAAAGGCCGCACACAGTGGCTCACACCAGCAATCCAAGCTGGGCATAGTGGCTCACACCTGTAATCCCACCACTATAGGAGTCCTAAGTGGGCGGATCACCTGAGGTCAGGAGTTCGAGACCAGATTGGTCAACATGGCAAAACCTTCTCTCTACTAAAAATAAAAAATTAGCCAGGAGTGGTGGCGTGTGCTTGTAAACTCAACTACTTGGGAGGCTGAGGCAGGAGAATCGGTAGAACCCGGGAGACAGAGGCTGCCGTGAGCCGAGATCATGCCGCTGCACTCCAGCTTGGGTGACAGCAAGACTCCATCTCAAAACATGAAGGGAGAACTAGAGAGCCCATGGCCCACAAGGCCACAAGACCGAGAATTCCTGAGGAGCCAACTGGAGCACCAGACCCGTGATGACAGCCACTCAGGAGACTGCCATGGAGAACGGCACGCATCATGGTCTGCATGCCTGATGCTCCGTGTGCCCCCAGCTAGTTAACGATCAGATTTCCTGAGTGCCCACAGTGAGGGAGGGCGGGGAGGAAGGAAAGCCATCCTGGCTTGACCGAGAATCCAAACATCACGTTCCTGGTGGAACACATGCTGCCACATTCTCATTCAGAGCGGCTGCGAGGACCCTAGTCAGCGGGAGTCCGTTTCGATGTGTTTCTGCCCTTGCACCGCTGGCTAAGACAGAAAGGCTCCAATCCAGAGCTGTGCAGGCTAGGGCACAGCAGCCCGAGCCCTGGGAACCCGCCGGCAACCCCAAAGCCTCAGCACACTCTTCAGCGTGCCCCGGGGACAACTGGCAATGTATGGAGACACTTTGTCAGACTGGGCGATGTGCGTGCTACTGGCATTGTGGGTGGAGGCCAAGGGTGCTGCAAACTTAACACAGTGGGCACAACGGCCCCCAGAGGATGCCCAGTGCCTGCAGTGCTGTGCCGAAACACCACGGCCACAGTTACACTTGATTCTGACGAAAGACTATGTTACATGAATATTTTGCAGTCAAATGAAAACATTCCCCAAATGTGAAAATCTCTATCTTCTCTGTTGCTTTGCTTTGCGTCTCTTTTTCTTTCTTTCTTTTTTTTTTTTTTTGAGACAGAGTTTTGCTCTGTCGCCCAGGCTAGAGTGCAGTCGTGCAATTTTGGCTCACTGCAATCTCCAACTTCTGGGTTCAAGAGATTCTCCCACCTCGGTTTCCTGAGTAGCTGGGCTTACAGGCGCCCCGCTAATTTTTATATTTTTGGAAGCGATGGGGTTTCACCGTGTTGGCCAGGTTGGTCTTGAACTCCCGCCTGCTGCTGATTTACCTGCCTCAGCCTCCCAGTGTTGGGATGACAGGCATGAGCTACCACACCTGGCCTTTTTCTTTTTTTTTAAGACAAAGTCTTGCTCTCTGTAGCCCAGGTTGGAGTGTAATGGTGCAATCACGGCTCACTGCAGCTTTGATCTCCTGGGCTCAACGGATCCTCCTGCCTCAACCTTCCAAGTAGCCAGGATTACAGGCACGCACCACCATTCCTGACTACTTTTTCTTATTTTTTTGTAGAGACAGGTCTCGCTATGTTGCCCAGGCTGGTCTCAAACTCCTGGGCTCTAGTAACTTTCCTGCCTTGACCTCCCAAAGTGCCGCGCTACAACCATGGGCCGCCACAACCGGTCATGGCCTTTTCATAGAAGGTGTCAAGTTGTATGTACTCTGGTTCAGTCTATAATTCTTAGGACTTATTTCACAAAATCCAAAGAAATTATTTTCAGGACTGCATGAAGGAGGTATAGTGTCTCATCAGAATCAAATGATTCTAACGTAACATGAAGATGCAGACGGCTGTCCTTCCAGACTCCAGCACGATGCCCCTAGAGAGCGTGGCTGTTCCCTGCTGACCAGCACCCAGCACGCGCTGAGGAGAGGCAGCCCCTGGTGCTGGCTGCAGTGGCCTCAGTGTCCCGAGAGCAAACCAGGAGCATGCCTGACGTCTGTGAAACTGCCCACTGGGCGTGCCCTCCAGTACTGCCCCCTGGAAGGGCCTGTGTTACACAATCTTTAGGCTTCTCTTCATGTAACTGGTGCCCCTTTCCCTTCCTGAGGGAGCAGGCCGAGAAGCATTTAAAAAACAGTACTCGGCCTCTTACCCACCTGATTCCCTGAGAAAAACAACCTTGATCGATGGAGTGCTTTGAAATATTATCGGCATTGTAAACTGTCCCTAACACCTCCAAGCCAGCACAGAGTCACCAACACAGAGTCACCACTTCCTGCGAAGGACTCTCTCAGAAGAGGTTCCAAAAACCGTCCAAGATCATTCTCCTTCGTGTGCCCCGTGCTCCAGCCACCGAGCCTCCTTTGTGCTGCCTTCACTGGGACAGATCACCTGATGCCTCAGGACTTTGGCACGTCCCTTCCTGTGCCTGGCTCATTCTCCTCTGGGAGACCCTTGTCCCCGCACTGCTCCTACCACACAGACCCTGTCCTCCTCTAGTGGTCCCGTCCCACTCAGAGTGGCATGATCTCGGCTCATGGCAGCCTCCACCTTCTGGGCTCAAGCGATCCTCCCACTTCAGCCTCCCACGTAGCTGGAACCACAGGAGTCCACCACCATGCCAGCTACTTTTCGTATTTTTTGTAGAGATGGTTTCACTATCTCACTGCAGCCTCCTTTATGGGGGCCCCCACACCCACCTGTCCCTGTTGCCTCCTGCCATGCTGGCCTCCTCACTGTCCCAGGAGCTCCCACTCTTTTTAGCTTCCAAGGTGCTCTTTCCTCAGCTCTTTCAAAGCCCTGATCACTGTCCCTGGACAGAAAGGGCTCCCCATTCCCTGGGTTGAGCCTGCGGCTGCCCACCACTCCCCACTGTGTCTTCCTTCTGGAACTGTCCACACTGGCCAAATGCGGCTGCCTCCACCCCCACCCGAACGGCCAGCTCCACTAGGGGGTCCCCGTTCCATGCTCAGCAAGGTCTGGCCCTGTAGGACGAGTGACGGTCTCCAGAGCAAGACGCAAGCTCTGCAAGCGCAGGGTTCGTGTCATGGCCACATGCCAGGCACCCAGCAGAGACCTGCCACGTGCCCAGTATGCAACAAACGTGGGCAGAGTGAAGGAATGAATGGGAGAACCAGGCATGCAGACGTAATGGTGAGGTTAGGGTATGAAAAGCCGCGGCGTGACTGAGGTGAGCGTGTACACAGAAGGAATTCTGAAAAACCTTACAGGCTCAGAGACTTAACGTTCTGGAAGGAACCCTGGCAGCCAGTTAGTTCTAGCTCATTATTCCTCATGGCCATAAGAGAAATCTTCATTAAGTCTCGATAGGCAAGGTGGACGGGCACATCTGTTAACATCCAAAAAGCTTGCCTGCTCATAGCCGTAGGGCCGCTGCTGCTGGGCAGAGGGCGCTGTCTGCGGTGCTCTATAGCTTCCGTACTGCTGGCCTTGGCCTTGCTGGTAGCCGGGGTACTGCGAGGGGGCTCCCTGGGCAGGCCCTGAGAAAACAGCGGAAACCATGAGGCCGGCCAAAATGGGCACATCCATCTTTCTGCACCTGCAGGAGCTCCATGTTAACTGCATGGCGAGAGCACCATGTGACCAACTCACCAGCCCCTCCAGTCCTGTGGTCGCAGGACAGTGCCCCAGGCCTGCCACCAGTATGGGGGCACTGACGGCCTCTCCCCATCACCACTGAGCTGCTGCTACCCACAGGTGGGAGAGCAGGAGAGCCCTCCAGAACCCGCTGGCGCCAGTCACACTGGCTGCTGTAACCAAACTATCACAGGAGCTATGGAAAACCTGCAGGCAGGTGAGACAGAGGCATCGTCTCTAGGAAGCCTAAGTCAAAGGCTTCGGAAAGAATTGATAAAGGCCAATTAATTTTTTTTTTTTTTGAGACAGGGTCTCACTCTGTCGCCCAGGATGGAGTGCAGCGGCATGATCTTGGCTCATGGCAACCTCCACCTTCTGGGCTCAAGCGATCCTCCTGCCTCAGCCTCCCAAAGTGCTGGGATTATAGACATGAGCCACCGCAATGAGCCTTAAGTAAGTTCTTTTTATTTTGAGACGGAGTCTTGCTGTCGCCCAGGCTGGAGTGCAGTGGCAGGACCTCGGCTCACTGCAACCTCCATCTTTCAAGTTCAAGCAATTTTCCTGTCTCAGCCTCCCAAGTAGCTGGGATTACAGGCACACACCATCATGCCTGGCTAATTTTTCTATTTTTAGTAGAGATAGGGTTTCGCCATATTGGTCAGGCTGGTCTCGAACCCCTGACCTCAGGTGATCCACCTGCCTCAGCCTCCCAAAGTGCTGGGATTACAGGGGTGAGCTGCCGCTCCCAGCTTCCTCAAATAATATTTAAACTAGTATTTGATTAGCACTGGCACTAAAGGGTGAGCAACTGTTAACAGCCTTCTCCTTCCTCACCACAGCAGAATCATGCATGAGTCTCATAAGCTACATGTGTGGGGCTCACCCTGAGAACTGAGATTTTGCTCAGACTGATCTGGGTGAGTCCCAGACCTTATTTTTCAGAAGCTTCCTGGGTGATTCTAAGCTGCAGTGAAGGCCGAGACCCACAGGCTTCTTCGACCTGCTCTGTCAAAGAGGTTGAAGCTGGGCATCAGGCGGGCAGGGGGGTCGGGCAGGACACTGGCTCCCTCACAGGCCGCGGGGGCAAGGAATTTATGTTGACGTTTAAGTTACAGTGTTTCAGGCCGACATGCATGGATGTTTCCAACTTTTCTGGAAACCTAAAGCTATTCAAAATAAGAAGTTGATTACACATCTGCCTGCCTGCCAGGGTTGCTGCACATGTGCCCGTGTGCACTGAGGGTGGGTGCTAGGGGGCCCTGAGGAACATGCCCCCACTTACCGTAGCCCTGCTGCTGCCCGGGGTAGCTCTGCTGGCTGGGGTACTGCTGCTGGGAGTAGGCCTGCTGCTGCGCGGTGCCCTGCTGGTACCCGGCCTGCTGCTGGCTGTACTGAGAGTTTCCTGGAGGGAGGAGGAGACACGGAGATGACTTCCCGCGCGAGTCAAGAGAGCCACCCAGGCTAAGGGAGCGCATTCTGTGAGGGGCTCACGATACGGTGACTCTGGAATTCCAAAACCAGATCCGTGGCTTCAGCATGTGCACTTTCTCACAACGATTCAAATACTAAACTACACCTTTTTCTTATCTTACAGAAATACAAATGGAAAGCTAAGCAATGAAACTATTAACGCGATGACTAAGACAGAGACGAATGCCAGCGTTGTGGGCGGAACTGCTCCCCAGAGAGATGCTGAAGTCCTGGAAGGACCCAGTCAAAGGCTTCAGAAAGAACTGATAAAAGCCAAGTTATTATTATTAATAACTCACTCTGTCGCCAGGTGGAGTGCAGTGGCACAATCTCGGCTCCCTGCAGCCTGCGCCTCCACCTCCTGTGCTCAAGTGAGCCAAGTGCCTGTGAATGGGACCTTATCTGGGCATAGAGTCTTTGCAGATGTAATTTTCTTTTTTTTTTTTCAGAGACAGGTCCTGCTCTGTCACCCAGGCTGGAGTGCAGTGGTGCCATCAAAGCTCACTGCAGCCTCAATCTCCCTGGCTCAAGTGATCCTCTGACTTCAGCCTCCCGAGCAGCTAGGACTACAGGTGTGTGCCAGCATGCCCAGATAATTTTTAAATCTTTTGTAGAGACAGGGTGTCCTTATGTTTTCCTGGCTAACCTCAAGCAATCCTGCTGCACTGGCCTTCCAAAGTGTTAGGATTACAGGCGTAAGCCACCATGCTCAGTGCAAAGTCAATTTTCCTATTTTACTTTTCTGGTTGGAAACAATTTCCCTTTTTCAGAAGCTGTAAAATTTAAGTATTTTAAAACTGGAATCTAGTAATGTATTTTTTAAAATAACAGCTTTATTGAGATAATGCACATTGGAACGACTTAAAAACCCATCAGGGTAACTCAACCTGTGGTTAAATGGGATGACAAAACACCCGCTCTTATTCCAGGCTGAGCTCCCCACTAAGGTGAGAGCTTTGGAGAAACCTGCTTGAGCCTTCCCAGTTATTCTTCATCCAGAAAATCCCTTAAGTCCTGAACTTTCACACCTCCCTCAAAATCCAGGGCTGGGTCCAGCGACAGCTGGCAAACGAGCTGTCATCATCACGTGAGAAGACTTAAGGTCGCTGTTCTCTATCCTGCCCCCACGAAAGCCATCTGATGTGGGGGGCTTCTCAGCGGTGTCAGGTTTCTGGGGGTCAGATGGCATATTCTCATGTTTTATAGCCCACTTTATTCTTCATATAATTAAGGAGCCAGTTTGTAGGAAATGGGCCAGCTTTGCCTTGGCACACAGCAGGCATGCAATAACTGTGCGAGTGCCAGCTCAGAACACACAGCCCCAGCACACAGGGACCAGGCCTGGCTCTCACACCCCAGTGGGTGCTCAGGCGATCCAGTGTGAACAGGCTGCAGCCGCCCTATCCCCGGAGAAAGGGGACTGCTGAGATAACTGCAGGGAAGGGAGGCACAGAGGCTATGGAAAAGACCTTCGCTGCTTTCAGATGCGTTTCATGAAACCGGCAGAGCCAGGGGGAGCCTGGGCTGTGCTCTTGACAGGAAAGCAATGGGGCAGGCAGATACGGGGCCTTTCCTCTGCAACCAGCAAATACTCCATAGTTCTTCCTTTTCTTTCTCTATCTAAGAAACTTCCGGCATTCTGCCCTCTGCTTGCTCAGAAGGAGCATGATGTGGTCACAATCAGCCACAACGAATAAGTGAACGGGCAGCTCAAAGCCGTCACATAAAGACACAGTGATCCACACGAGAACGCAGCCAAGGCCGCCCCAGTGCTGCCCTGGTCTCCCCACCCTGTCATCCACTCCTGGGACACGCTGGTCACCACCTGGCAACAGCCTGTGAAACACACACGACACGCCGGCCGCTCTTGGGACTCCAGGAGGTGTGGACAGCCATAAGGTAGGGTCCTTTCAGTTTCTGTGACAGTCAATGATGGATTTTTTTCCAGATGGAATCTCGCTCTGTCGCCCCAGGCTGCAGTGCAGGTGGGTGATCTGAGCTCACTGCAACCTCTGCCTTCTGGGTTCAATTGATTCTCCTGCCCCAGCCTTGCAAGAAGCTGGGATTACAGACACGTGCCATCAAGCCTGGCTAATTTTTGTATTTCTAAGTAGAGATGGAGTTTCACCATGTTGGCCAGGCTGGTCTCAAACTCCTGACCTCAAGTGATCCACCGGCCTCAGCCTCCCAAAGTGCTGGGATTATAGGGCTGAGCCACTGTGCCCGGCCCCAGTTAACTTCTGAAGCTGCCAGCACATCCACATGATTCAAAGGTAAATGCAGATAGACCCATACCTTCAAGAGGTCCTAGGAAGGCAGCCATGTCCACCCCTGCTCTAGCCTAACCCCATCTCCCACTGTAAGTGTTTCTGTTTGTTGTTTTGGTGTTTGTCCAGTTGGCTGATAGTGTGAGTGTGCAAGTGCGTAGTCTCATCTTCCTTGCATTTTCACAGAGAAGGCGCATCCCATCCAGCTCCACACCCAGCTCTTGCAGTTCATGCGGCGGTCTCTCCTAGGGGCCACCGTGCCTAGCAGCCAGGTCACGAGGGGCCAGGCTCTGTGCAGTCTGAGCAACTGCAAACCTCACTTCCATGCAAGTGCAGGGCTTGTACCCCACCTGGGCCCCTCCCTCACCACACACCACATCCCAATGTTCCTGCCCAGCACGCATGGCCCCGTGGCCCCTGGTGTCCCCTCCTGGCTTGGTCGGCCCCACTCTGGTCCCTTCCTATTACCGGTGCCCTACACATGAGCACCCTCCTGTTTCCTTTTTTTCTTTTTTTTTTTTTTCAAAAACCCTATGTGTTTGTTGGCTCTGGAGCACCCTCCTGTTTTATTGGATTCTGCAGACTCCTAATGGATGCTATCACCAGGAACAAGTCCAGCCCCAGCCTGTCCGACTCATCCTGCTGAGGGATGAATCAAAGTTGGAACATTCTCTCTCTCTCTCTCTCTCTCTCTCTCTCTCTCTTTTTTTTAAGACAGGGTCTCCCTCTACTACCAAGGCTGAAGCACAGTGGTACAACCACAGTTAACTGCAGCCTCGATCCCCTGGGCTCAAGCCATGCTCCCACCTCAGCCTCCCAGGTAGCTGGGACAATAGGCGCTTGCCACCACACCTGGCCCATTTTTCTGATGTTTAGTAGAGATGGGGTCTCACTATGTTGCCTAGGCTGGTCTCAACTTGCCAGGTTCACACAATGCTCTGCCCTGGCCCCCACAATGCTGGGATCACAGGTGGGAACCACCGCACCCGGCATGATGCCAGGATCACAGGTGGGAGCCACCGCATCCGGCCTGGAAAGTTCTTTATGGTGCCTTTGACCTATTCCTCCTAATGTTCCCCAGCCTCTCCACTGCACCATGGGCCACAATTGTGTTTGAAGGTGGCTATGACGCGTCCCCCAGTCTCTTCAGAACAAAGCACCCCCAGGCCTCTCACCCTGCAAGACTGCACAGTACCACCTGCTGTAGGGTAGTGTCACCTACGTATGTGTACTCATCACATCAGAGTCTAATTAACAAGCAGATGGAAGAAAAGCCTTCTAAATCAAGGAGGAAACCATGCCACTGTCCTACTGGTCTTAGTTACTAAGCTTTTTAGCAAACTTCTCATCAATGATGGAAGGGAAGAGTATGTAACCCACGAGAAGCTACAGAAGTATGCATCAGTCGGGCATGATGGGCGCACCTGGAGCCCCTGCACTGTGGGAGGCTGTGGCGGCACTTGAGCCCAGGAGTTCAAAACCAGCCTGGCAACACGGCGAGACCTTATCTCTACAAAAATTAAAAAATGTAAAAAATAGCCCGACAGGCACGGTGGCTCATGCCTGTAGTCCCAGCACTTTGGGAGGCTGAGGCAGGCAAATCACGAGGTCAGGGGTTTGAAACCAGCCTGGCCGATATGTTGAAACCCCATCTCTACTAAAAAATAAAAAAATTAGCCAGGGGTGGTGGAACGCACCTGTAGTCCCAGCTACTCAGGAGGCTGAGGCAGGAGAATTGCTCAAACCCGAGAGGCAGAGATTGTCGTGAGACGAGATCGTGTCACTGCACTCCAGCCTGGGCGACAGAGCTCTGTCTCAAAAAAAAAAAAAAAAAGCTAGGCATGGTGGTGCATGCCTGTAGTCCCAGCAACTCTAGAGGCTGAGGCAGGAGGTCACTAGAGCCTGAGATTTCAAGGCTGCAGCGCACCACGATCACACCACTGCACTCCAGCCTACGTAACAGAGCAAGGTCCTCTTTGAAAAGAAGGTAGCTATGTCAGACGTTGAAAGGCTGAGCAGCACATCCTGTGTTTGTCTTTGGAATAAAGTGTGGCAGCCTTGGGCAGATGCACGTGGACACCTCACCACGGACAAAGCTGAAACTGCTCCAGCTGGCAGGGCCAGGGCCAGGCCCAAGATGGCAGAGATCCTGCAGGCTCCCAGGCTGACCGAGGCACCACTGCAGCCAGCATGCCAAAAGATGGCCTCTGGGCACTGGCCACTGGCCACAGGGTGGCTTCTTTTTTTTTTTGAGACAGGGTCTACCTCTGTCACCCAGGCTGGAGTGCAGTGGCACAATCTCAACTCTCTGCTTCTGGGCTTAAGCAATTCTCCCACCTCAGCCTCCTGAGTAACTGGGATTAAAGGTGCCTTGCCACCACACCTGGCTAACTTTTTGGGTTTATTTTTGTAGAGACAGGGTTTTGCCATGTTGCTCACGCTGGCCTCAAACTCCTGAGTTCAAGCAATCTTCCTGCCTTGGCCTCCCAATGTGCTGGGATTACAGGCATAAGCCTCTGTGCCTGGCCATTTCTTTCTTTATTTTATTTTATTATTTTTTGAGACAGGTTCACTCTTGTTGCCCAGGCTGGAGTGCAATGGCATGGTCTTGGCTCACTGCAACCTACACACCTCACTGCAACTCCGCCTCTCAGGTTCAAGCGATTCTTGTGCCTCAGTCTCCCAAGTAGCTGGGGACTACAGGCACACGCTACCATGTCCAGTTAATTTTTGTATTTTTAGTAGAGATGCAGTTACACCGTGTTGGCCAGGATGGCCTTGAACCCCTGACCTCAGGTGATCGCCTGCCTCAGCCTCCCAAAGTGCTGGGATTACAGGTGGGAGCCACCACACCTTTTTTTTTTGAGACAAGGTCCTACTCTGCCACAAGACTGAAATGCAGTGGCGCCATCTCAGCTCACTGCAACCTCTGCCTCCCGGGTTCAAGCGATTCTCCCATCTCAACCTCCTAACTGGGACTACAGGAGTGCACCACCATGGCCAGCTCATTTTTGTATTTTTTGGTAGAGATAGGGTTTCACCATGTTGGTCAGGCTGGTCTCAAATTCCTGGCCTCAAGTGATCTACTTGCCTTGGCCTCCCAAAGTGCTGGGATCACAGGTGGGAGCCCCGTGCCTGGCCTCTTTCTTATTTATTCATGCACTTTTTGTTTCCCCAGGTGTTTGAAAGTATAACTGACGTTTAAACGCTGCAGGCATTTGTGGCGCATACCGTGATGTTCCTGTACAGGCCTACACTTGCATGCTGTTTCTTCACAGCAGACCGAGACGTATCAGCTCAGACGCAAAACTTTTACACATCCAATTCTTTAAGAAGTAACCCAGATGCCTGTAATCCCAGCACTTTGGGAGGATGAGGTGGGCGGATCATGAGGTCAGGAGTTCGGGACTAGCTTGGCCAACATGGTAAAACCCCGTCTCTACTAAAAATACAAAAATTAGCCAGGTGTGGTGGCACGTGCCTGTAATCCCAGCTACTCAGGAGGCTGAGGCAGGAGAATCGCTTGAACCCAGGAGGCAGAGGTTGCAGTGAGCTGAGACCTTGCCACTGCACTCCAGCCTGGGAAATACAGCAAGACTCCATCTTGAAAAAAAAAAAAAAAGTAACCCAAACAAGAAAATCTGTAGCCGTTTAGAGCCTGCTTGCTTTGTTGAAGTGTACCAAGAGGTACACTGGACACTGGTACTTCTTGGTAAATTGAGGCCCGGCAGTGAGAAGGCCCTGGCCACTGCTGCCTGCCGGTCAGTATGAGTGGATACGAAGCCCCTCTCCCCAGGGACTGCAGGCCCATCTGACCTCCTGGACAAGGTCGTGCAATCCCCCAAGGTGATCATCGACTCTTCTCTGGGGGCTACCTTTATCCCAGGGCGGGCTGGAACTGGCTGTGTGTATACCTCTTCCCAACTCCACATTCTGGGATGTTCTACTGGGGTTTCAGAGTAGCCAGGGCAGGGGCACAGACACCATAGAAATGGGCGAGTCTACACGATGCACAGCCCCTAGCGCAGCACAGCCCAGGACCCCAGGAAGGGCGGCAAGCCCTCAGCCACAGGTGACCGTTTCCTGGCCTGCAGGTGTTTGAAGAACTGCAAGGCCACACCCAACGCAGCCACTGCTGGCCTCCGCGGAGGAAGCCCCGAGTGTGGCTCGCAGGCCCCACGCTGCCTGGCCAGACCCAGTAACAGTCTGTGCCCCCAGCCCAAGCATGGCCGGCTGACCCCTTTCCCCTTTCTCACGAACACACACGTAAGGCAAGCGGGGCTCCCGACACAGCCTGAATTTCCAGCTCCCAGAGGAAGGCACTGTCTCCCCACACAGTGCTGTGCTGTGATTTAAGGGAGACGTGCTGAAGGCAGGCACATGCGCTCCTAAGGGTGCAGTGTCTTAACTCTGCTGCGTGTAGCGCTTACCCCTGAGCCCAGCACACGCTCCTTACCCCCCTCATAGTAGTGCTGCGTGGACTCCTCAAATGACCGGTCATAGCTCTGCTCTGTGTATGACGACTGCTGGTAGGCATAATCGCCATGGCCTGTGTGAAACGGAGACAGCAACAGTCAGCGGAGGCTGCACAGATCCTGGAGGAGGCAACTGAGACCCAGGCCGGGAAGACGCTGTCGGGCCAGGGTGACAACCAGAGCCAGCAGGACCCATGTCCCCACAGACCGACCATGCCTCGACCTCCTGTGCCTTGGCCTCCTCGCTGAAATGCAGACATCAATGCCTCCTTCTTGGGGCGACTGTGAGGCTACCTGAGGATTTGTGCAGAGGATCAGTGCTTCCAGTGGCCACCCACGGCCACACTAGTGACCTGACTGCCTTCTCCTCCCTGCCACTGGCTCCTGGGAGGATGTGGGCAGGTGTCTACCCCTCAGCGAGGCCTTCCCTGCATGTGACCATCACATGGCAAGGGGGCTTGCCCTGCTGCCACCTGCCCATCCACTTTCCCCACCTGGCTGAGGACAGCTCCCTGCCTGGATGCCTCCCAGGGACCAACCCAGCCTCCAAGACCACCTCTTTTAGTGTTATTTTTACTTTTTCAGAGACAGGGACCTGCTGCCACTGAGGCTGGAGTACAGTGCCGTGATCATGGCTCAGTGCAGCTTCAGTTTCCTGGGCTGAAGCAATCCCCCAGGCCTTACCCTCCCAAAGTGCTGAGATGACAGCTGTGAGCCACTGGGCTCAGCCAGGACCACCTTCAGTATCCCCTCCACAGCCCTGGGACTACAGAAAGAAGACTGAAAGGTGACAATGGGCAAATACTCCACAGAGATGAGAGGGGGCAGGGGCAGGTGCTGGGGGTGCAAACACCATCTTCAGGGCATTCGCTGTGAACTGGGAGGCACCTCCCTGAACGTGTCCACCTTCTACGGGGGGCTGTGCTTCACCTCCAACTCCCACAGCCTTTCAGGAAGGAGGTGAGGCCGCATGGAGGTAGGCATGACGGTGTGTGCCGCAGCTTCTCTCTGCAGAGGCCTGGCACCGCTGCCAGCCCGGCTCACTGTCCCCTACTGCGCTCCCGCAGGGCATCTGGCCACTCTGCCCATAGCCCAGGCCTGAGCCGCAATGCCTGAGGACACATGCGGTAGTGCCTCTTCGCCCTGGCTCTGCTCTGCTTTCCTGGTGGGGCTGGCACCATGGGGACTCACCGTCGGGGTAGTACTGCTGGCCCATGGGCTCTGCAGCGCTCTGGCTGTGACTGTACTGCTCGCCGTAATACTCCTCCTGGCCCAGGTACTGCTGGGAAGAGCCTGCGGGGGAGCCACCATCAGCAACAGTGCGAGCCGCAGCTCCTCCTGCCGAGGACCTCCTCACCCGGTGGGGAAAGCCAAGGCCACTCAGCGAGAGTGGAGAACACCACGGTGTTGCTGTAAACAACTTGTTTTTTGTATTTTTAGTAGAGATGGAGTTTCACCATGTTGGTCAGGCTGGTCTCCCAAAGTCCTGGGACTACAGGGATGAGCCCAGCCTGGCTGTGACACTCTTAATGACAATGGCCACCCACCCCCAACACTGACTCCTCGGGGACGGCAGACCCCTCAGCGGGCCCCACTCCAGCCCTGCACAGCCAGTGCCCACACTCAACACACACTGAGGCGCCAAGCCGCACTCCCCCACGTGCCCCGCAGAGAAGCACCCACAGGCCGGCTCTTCACGACCCATGGCGGTCAGCTGTGCCCGAGACCCGGCCTGGCTGGGCATTACCTTGCTGGGAGGGCCGGTAGGGCGCCATGGGCCGCTGCCCCATCATGCTGCTCCCCTGGCTGCCCTGGCCCATCATGGCGATGGACGACTGGCCCTGGTAGTGCTGGCTTCCACCCTGTGTGGAGCTGTAGTGTGACGTGGCCGCCTGCTGCTGCATCATGGAGACTGTGCAACAGGAGAGAGGCCTCGTGTCACCCAGGGAATGTCATCCCAGGAAGAGGACAGGACAGAGGACCCCGTCACCCCAGGAAGAGGACAGAGGCCCCCATCACCCCGGGAAGAGCCTCCCTCCCTCCCTCCCACACCCAACTACCTCCTGTGCCCGGGAGGGCCCTTTGCTATTTTCTGTGCTCCCCACAAGAACACCGCCCTCCACTGCAATGCACACCTGCTACGCAGCCTGCACTGACACCCTGCATGCTCAGACCCCCACTGCTTGCACCCACTAGTTAAACAAGTGTTGACAGGCAGAGACAACAGGGAGAGCCCCTGGACAGGAAGATCCAGGGGCTTCCACAGCCAACAAGCACCTCTACTCTTTCCTCGGACACACGGCTCCCATGACAACCCCACTTCCACTGTGGCTCAAGTCCTGTTCTCCCTAGTCCCTCGGACTGGCCTCAGGGGTCACACTGTCCCCGCCTTAGCACCTCCGCAACCTTTAGGCCCTTCACAATGGTGGCACAGCGTTCCCTGCCTACTGGCCTGTCATATACGTCCCCTGCTCAGGAGCCCCACAAAGCCCTGTCCAACAGAAGTGACATGAGCCATACTTTTTAGTTTCTGGTAACCACATGAGAAAAGTAAAAACAAACAGGGGAAATCCATTTTCATCATGCACTTTATTTGAGTCAGTATGTCCAAAATAAATGTTTAACATTTTGTGATTCTGAGGAAATCTAAGGAGATCCTCCTCACCCTTTGCTGGTACTAAGCCTCAGAAATCCGAGTACCTCCAACACTCATGACACTCAACTGGGGCAGACGCTCACGAAACACGGCGGGGACCTGCTGCTTCTCAAGTGCCCAATACCACACGTGGCCACCGCAGCAGATGGCGCCGCTCCCGGGCTCCCACAGCCCTGCAGAAAGGCCAAGGCCTCTGGCCCAGCACTTGTAGCCCCTCGTCTTCTCCACTGAGGTGTCTCCGGCCAGGTTGTTCCCTCCCCGGGGAACGACTCTACCCACCTCTGAGCGCCCAGTGCTGTCCGTCCAGACCCAGGGCCTGTGGCCCCCACTCCCTGGGGCACTCCCTGAGACTCCATGGGAAACACCCCTGACCCTCACGAAGCTGGGGGACAGGAGGCGTTGACTGTGCACTCACTGGCGTCCATCCCTCCAGAAGCTCTCGGGGAGGTGGTCAGCGCTGATTCACGGGCCCCTCCCCAACAGCACCCAGCAGGAAGGCAGCTCCCCAGGGACCACACGTCCACCATATAGGTGCATCAAGGGTCTTGGAGGCAGGCCTAGGCCCCGCGGGGCGGCGGAGGCAGAGGAGGTACCTGGATTGGACTGCATGCTGATGCTGGTCCGAGACACGTAGCTGCCGATGGTGCCTTGTCCCTGCATGGGGACGCCCTGCGACGCCGGCCCTGCGTGGCTGTAGCCAGACCCCGAGACACTCATGGAGGTGGTGGGCAGCGTGTTCGGTGCCGTCTGCTGCATGGACACATGGCTCGGCCCTGCCAGGGGAGTGGGGAGCGGGGTCAGTGCTGGGCAGCTGGGTCACCACTTCTGAAGGTGAAGACACCCCAATGTTCCTTCAAGTGATTTTGGGGAGAGATGCTATCAATAGCGCTATTATTAATCATTAAGTGATTAGTAAAGAAATAAGTGGCCAGGCACAGTGGCTCATGCCTGTAATCCCAACACTTTGGGAAGCCAAGGTGGGCGGATCCCCTGAAGTCAGGAGTTCGAAACCAGCCTGACCAACATGGTAAAACCCCATTTCTACAAAAAAATTAGCCAGAACAAGACCATCCAGGCCAACATGGTGAAACCCTGTCTCTACTAAAAAATACAAAAAATTAGCTGCAGGTAGTGGCGCACGTCTGTAGTTCCAGCTACTCGGGAGGCTGAGGCAAAAGAACTGCTTGAACCCGGGAGGCGGAGGTTGCAGTGAGTCGAGATTGTGCCACTGCACCCCAGCCTGGCCGACAAGAGCAAGACTCTATCTCAAAAAGAAAAGAAGAAATAAGCATACACGCTAGCAAAGTATAAAAAGAATGGTACATTTCTTGTTATTTTGTTACTCTTTTCTGAGACAAGGTCTGGCTCTGTCACCCAGGCTGCAGGGCAGTGACATGAACTTGGCTTATTTCAGCCTCAGCTCCCAAGCTCAAGCGAGCCTCTCACCTCGGCCTCCGAAGTATTTAACAGTTTGGACTACAAATGTGCGCAATCACACCCGGCTAATATTTTTATTTTTTGTAGAGATGGAGTTTTGCCATATTGCCCAGGCTGGTCTCGAACTCCTAGCCTCAAGCAATCTGCTGGCTTATTAGGCCTCACAATGGGTTGGGATCTGAGGTCTGAGCCACCATGCCTGGCCTGTTATATGATTATTAACAGTCTCCAAACGTTACTCATACTTCTCAATCCAAAGACAGAAGCATTCCATCCTCATCCGACCACCTACCCGGAGCCCACATCTTGCATGAAGCGGATGGAATATGGTGGTGTGAGAAAGTGGGAGATCTGGAGTAAGGGCTCATCCAGCCACGCAGCAACTGTACCAGCCCCGAGCCTAGGTGACAACAGCCGATCTCTGGCTGCCCTAAGAGGAGTGGGTACCCATGCCCAGCCCTGCAAGGTGTGGGGTGCCCACCATGGCAACCAGCGGCCCAAGGGCTGCCTCAGTGACCCTGTGGCCAGGAATGGCCTCCTCCCCCGGCCGCACTCACCGTTGCCGATCTGGCCCTGTAGGAGGGAGGAGGGCGGCAGGCCCGTGCTGATGGCATCGCTCAGGCTGCCCTGGGAGTGCAGGCCCTGGCTGGAGCCGCTCTGACTCAGGGCTCCAGGGCCCAGGTTCATGTTCTGTGTGGGCGGCTGTGGACAACAAGAAGTTTTCAGGAAAAAACGGTTAATTCACAGATAGTGACCTCTACCAGCCAGGCCAGGGGTGAGAGGGCGCCCGAGCTTTGCTGCCACACACCACAGCCACCTGGTCGATGTCCATAACCGTCACATCCAGGGTGACCACAGAGCACCAGGCCCAGAGGGAGACGGTGTAACGAGCGTCTGGGTGAGCATTCAGAACTCTAGTTAGAGTATCGACTTCATCCACACACGCCTGGGTGTGAAACGCTGCCCCTCCTTCTCCTCCGGCCCACCAGGCTGCACCCACCCCGTCCCTCTCGGGAGCAGCGGGCCGGCACCTCTGTGCTCCTTGTCCACGACCCATCCGTGCTCAGGGCCTTGGCACAGGCAGGCTCTGCTGCTTCCTGTGCTCCTGGTGCATGTGTCCCCTCCCCTCTCACTCCTCACCCCTCTATGCCCACCTTGGATCATACCACACAGAAGGGAGAGAGTGTGAAGTGACCTCAGCACCCCCTGACCCCGATCAAGGTCAAACAGCAGCTCTGGAGGTTTGCACATACATGCTGTCTACACCTGGCCAAGAAAAGGAAATTTCCAGCAGGACCTACGGGAATCTATAAACCAGAGAACTCCAATCGGACAGGTCCACTGAGGTGGCTTTAACGTTTTTACTCGCAAAACACATCCTGGCATTTATGTCACCGTTTCTGGGGACTAGCGCTCACTAGGAGATATGTCATTCCTGATGACACGTTTGTCCTGCAACCTCACTGCCCTCACAGGCTGGTCCTTCGGCCGCTCAGCAGGACAGAGGCTGCAGTGGTAAGACCTCACCTTCACGGTGACAATTTAATTTTGGAAAAATGCATTTAAAAAAAATCAAAATAAAATATCTAAACATTTGGAGAATTTACTGTGCGGAGCATAGTTTCTTGTAAGTTCCGTTTTCACCCACAACAGTGCATGTGCAGGGCTCACAACGGCTCAAAGCACCCGGAGAGGTTCCAGGGAGATGCGGGGCCCCCATCTCACCTCTCCACACTCTATACCCGAGAGCTGCTGCTGCCGCTCCTAGAGTTTCGGGGCTTCCCTCCATTCGAGACGTAAAAAGGCTGAGCCACTGTTCTGACCTGCCACCTCAGACACTGTCATTAACCCTGGTGTGTCAGGAAGGGCTGGTCACTGCTGCCCACATCTCCCATTTCTGGTGGTTCTGGTGGTATTGTTGGATTTCTCTGCGAGTCACCTTTGCTACCTGAGGTGACACGCCCAGAACTCTGACTGGAGGCAGTGTCAGATCCTTGCTGGGTCAGGGGCCCATCCCGCGTGGGTACTCACGGCCGGGAGCAGGGACTGCATGTTCTGGTTGGAGTCTGCGATCGTGGCCAGGTACACCAGGTTCCGGTGCAGGATCTGCTGGTACCTGCAGGTGAGGGGCGCTCGTGAGGCAGGACAGGACCACCGAGTCCCCAGGCGGAACCACGGCAAAAATAAAGTGTGACAGAGACAGTCTGACGTTCGGCCAAACACCATCAAGACATGGACAAACACCAGACAACACCCAGGGACAGGCCTGCCTGCCCAGCTGAAAACTGGCAGGTGGCAGGGTGCTGGGGTCCAGGCGGGGACGGCAGGGCAGCCTCTACCCCAAACCCTGAGCAGGCTCCCATCCCATGGCAAAACTCCAGAAAAACTCTAAGGTGGCGGCCAAGTGGGAGCTGGCACCGGTCTGTTCAGAGAATGGAGATGGGGCAGGCCACGAGGAGGCAGGGGCCTGAAGGTGATGGAGGGACAGAGCCCTCGTCTAGCTGAGCTGGGCAGTGGGCGGACTCCATGGAGCCAGCGACCTTGAGAAAGGCCTGGAAAGCAACGCGGAAGCAGGGTCCTGCCAGGGATGGCCCTCCACACACCTCACCAGGGCCCTCAGTCCCTCACCAGTCCCTTACCCCACCCACACCAGGGCTGTCTGAGGCCCTTCACCCACTTCCCACCTCCAGGTCAGTCTGACGGCCATTTGCACAGCTGCTTGGAGAGTGGCAGAGTGGCCACCCACCCCTCCTCTGCATGGGGCCCTAGGGTCACAGGGTCACAGGAGGTCCTATCTGGAGGAGGCGCTGTCCCCTGGTGCCCTGGCTGTTGGCCGCAGAGCTGCCCGCAGTGGCCAGCCCAGGCCTTCCCACACTGCTCCCACCTCTCTTGGAACGACTCCAGTTCTGGCAGCAACACTTTGCAGCTGTGCGGGGGCTCTCGGGACACATCTGCATGACCCCCCGTGCCCCCACGTGTGGCCGGGGCACTCACTGCGCGCACTCGGCCATCCTGCCCTTGCTCTGGTACTCCAGGATGCACTGGATCCCCGAAGGCCTGGCCTCTGCATGACCCCCTGCGCCCCCACGTGTGGCCGGGGCACTCACTGCATGCACTCGGCCGTCCTGCCCTTGCTCTGGTACTCCAGGATGCACTGGATCCCCGCAGGCCTGGCCTCTGCATGACCCCCCGCGCCCCCACGTGTGGCTGGGGCACTCACTGCGTGCACTTGGCCGTCTTGCCCTTGCTCTGGTACTCCAGGATGCACTGGATCCCCGCAGGCCTGGCCTCTGCATGACCCCCCGCGCCCCCACGTGTGGCTGGGGCACTCACTGCGTGCACTCGGCCGTCTTGCCCTTGCTCTGGTACTCCAGGATGCACTGGATCAGGTGGTGGTTCTCGTCCAGCATCTGCGGAGAGACGAGCAGATGCTGCCGACTGAGGCTGTGGCTGACCCTTCGGAGGAAGCGCCATCACTCTGCATCTATTTTTCAAACAGGCCGAGTGTCCCTTACGTGGAACAGGTCAGATTTCATTTGTATTAGACCCACTGGTTTGGCATCCCTAACCGGAAAATCCGAAATCGAAAATGCTCCAGTGAGCATTTCCTTTGAGCATCACATTGGCACTCAAAGAGTTCTGAATTTTGGAGCACTTGAAATTTCCAGATTTGGGCGGCAGTGCCTGTGTGGATGCTGTGCCTGTATATGAAACCGTCGTTACAGGCATTGCCTCCGCCACCACGGACTGAACGCTGACCACATCCCTGTGCTAAGGACGTCACCCGTGAGTGGCAGGGCCATCTCAGCCCACAAATGAAGACAGAGGCCCCGTTCCCCCAGCAGCCCCCACCCTGAAGAACCCTCCGGCTGCCAGGGCCCTTGACGGCAGAGCATCTGTGCAGCCACATCGGCCAAGTTGACAGCAAAAACGTCAGGACCCTGCGGGCGCCACACACAAGGCCCTGGAGCCCCCAGCTGGAGGGGTAGCCTCAAATCACACCATACAGGGAGGGCAGGACCACAGGGGTCCACGGCACTCCCAGGTGGGGCACTGAGACTTCCTGCAGGGGCTGCCACCAACCAGGGTGGGGGAGGGAGGGGGCAGGGACGGCGCCACGAGTGGAAGAGGCCACACCCACACAGGCCAGCGTGGAGGCAGGAAAGATGGGTGAGGCTGAGGAACTGGGCATGATGTAGACCTGGGGCTGGCAACCCGCGGCCCTCACCCCCAGGGAGTCCCCACCAGCTTCGCTGAAATGCAGCAGAATGGCAGGATTGGCCCACAGGCCATCCAGAGAAGACAGGCTCCATGTCTTAAACCTTGTGTGTCTTACACAGAAAGTGTGTGTGCACGGACAGGGTCATGACCCCAAACCCAGATTAAACCAGTCTCAAGTGACTCAGGTGATCGGCCAGATGCGGGCCTTGCAGAGCTGGGCCCGGGGTCTCTGTGGAGGCACCACGTGCTCCTAGAACTGGCAAAATGGAGGCTTCTGGTGGAGGGACAGCCAGGCAGGGACTCCTCCAAGAACAGTCTGCACTCAAGATCGGTACTACCAGGAACCCGTCAGATGCAGGGCCTCAGCCTGTCTCTGACCTGGTGACCCACGTGCCCAGCCGTGCCTGAGCAGCATGGGGCTGGGCCCACAGATTCCCCAGGTTTCCTTCCCAAAAGGCCTCCTAGATGTGCTCATGTGACTCCAGGAGGGTTCTGGAGCACTCCCCAAATCCAGCGGCCCAAGGCCTTGTGTCCACAAACCTGTGCGTGCTCAGGACGTGCTGAGTCCGGCGGCTGGCAGAAGCTGGGGGCGAGTGGCAGCAGAGGAACAGGGGGTTGGGGCCAGGCGGCAGCCTGCGGACATCATACAGGATGCCTGCGGGCCACGGGGAGCAGGCACAGGAGAGCTCTCTTCCTAGACATCCACCTGGGGGCAGCACTGGGCGGCCCGTGGAGACCCAACAGGAGGCGGAGGAGGAGAGAGGGGGTGTGGGAGGGGACTGAGAAGAGGGGACACCCGCCCTGTGACCAGCTGCCTCCGCCTGCAGGGAAGTGCAGGACTGAGCCCACCACACCTGCTGCTTTCCATAAAAAGGCCTCCGCTCAGAGGCTTGTGCCTTTTGCCTCCACTAAACCATGCCAGGTCATCTCAGCCCTAGGAGGCTGCTCCCAGCAGGAGCTCTGCAGGGCCTGGAGCAGGGGAACTCTAGGGTAAGAGGAGGAGGAGCCCATCTGCCTGCCTGGGGCCCTGGGGCCACCCAGCCGTGCTTCCACCCTACAACGTGGCCCCTTTAACTGCCATTTGACCTTGGGGCCCAAACTCATACACAGACAGGGAGTCCAGGGTAAAGAGAGCCCAGCCAGGCCACCTCCCAGGGCAGAGCCCAGACCCACAGCCCCAGCCAAGCAACTGCCCTCTACTCAGCTTCCCCCTCCGCCCCCTCCATGATTTCAGGGTTGGTTTCTCCTGTGCTGTTTTTTCTTTAAGCTATACCTTCTACCTTTCCACTCTTTCCCCTTTTCACCCTGCTGGGGACAAGGTGCCCAGTGGGCCCAGGAGCCCTCCTGAGGCGAGGAGCCGCCAGGGGGCGCTAGGGGCCAGGCTTATCTGTGGGCAGGTGAGGGCGCTGGCATTCCACATGGCTCTGCCTCCAGATGAACCGAAGGAAGGGGACAACTATGAACTTCCTTCCTCCCCCTTTAAAGGGCTTCCCCTCCTTGACTCCTAACCCCCAGGCAGAGATTGTCTCCAGAGACACAAAACAGACACGGAGGGCATTTCAGCATCACTCCTAGCACTGGGCCGCGATGAGTCGGGGGCATGAGCCACCCGACTTCACTAAGCAGAGCCCCAAGCATGTGCACCAGCCAGGGCAGTGCCGCGGAGTTCATGCATGCATGAGGAAATATGGCATCAGTGCAGGTTTTTAAAAAGCTAGATACAGAGAACTTTCTCACGTACATTAAACACATATCTATTTTAAAAAGTGCAGGACAGGCAGAACCAAAGGCGACAGACTGATGCCCCAAGCCCCTGGCCCCAGCCGGTGACTGAGGATGGAACTGGTGTGGCCTTCTAAGGACAGAGAGTGCAGGGCACGTCTTGGCAGCAGTGGGAGTTTGGAAGCTGAAAAGCACAAGGATGAGTGACAATCGAATCAGTGCCCCTCAGGGTGCCTGGTCTGAGCCAGGCTACATTGTGAAGCCCCACAAGGCTCAGGAATGTTCAGATTCCGGCACCTTTCAGGGTTGCCCGGGCCCTGCTGGCAGATGAGGGTTGGAGGAGGAGCATCTCCAGGAACGTGACCAGCCCAGAGGAAAGACGCTCAGGCACTGAAGGGAATGAGCACCTGAGAGCAAATCCCAGGCCCCATGCCCGCCTGAGGATGCCATGCAGTGCCCTGGCCTCCAGTCCCCAGAAGCCACAGCTGTGCGGCACCTGCCTGTCATGGGAGCCTCACATTTGAGAGACAAAGGCCAAAACCAGCCACAGAGGCCAAAATCCAGAGGTGAAGATTATGCAAGATGGAAACATTTTTTCTATTTGCTTTTCTTCTGAGACAGGGTCTCCCTCTGTTGCCCAGGCTGCAATGGGGTGGCGTGATCTTGGCTCACTGCAACCTCCACCTCCCAGGCTCAAGTGATCCTCCTACCTCAGCCTCCCGAGTAGCTGAGACTATAGGCGCGTGCCACCATGCCTGGCTAAATGCTTTTTTTTGTTTGTAGAGAGGCGGTCTCCCTGTGTTACCCAGGCTGGTCTCAAACTCCTAGGCTCAAGTGATCCAACCACCTCTGTCTCCCCAAGTGCTCGTTACAGGCATGAGCCATTGTGCCCGGCCTGAAACTTCAAAAAAATTCCAACAAAACCTATTTGTAATATCCTCATGAAGACAGCCAGTGCAGTGATGCAGGTCACTAGAGCCCTGAAAAAGAAGATGCTGGTTAGAAACCACAGAGGAAGAAGAGCTGTGCAGGGGAAAACCGTGTTAGCCAAAACACAACTCAACAGAAGGGCGGGAAATGAAGTTGAGGAAGGGTCCTGGAAAGCAGGGCAGATCCACCGAGAAGACAGAAAGATCACCAAGTGAGAGGAGTGGGCCACTGTGAGGACAGTGAATTCCGACGGCACGGGGCCTCCCACACGGGACCCGGGATGGCAGGGGTGACGACGCTGTCAGGATGGTGAATTTCCACAGCACAGAGCCTCTCACACAGGACACGGGATGGCAGGGGCGACGACCCTGTGAAGGAGAGTGAATTCCGACAGCACACGGGACTGCAGGGATGACAACGCCATCAGGATGGTGAATTCCGACGGCACGGAGCCTCCCACACGGGACATGGGAGAGTGGGGGCAACGACCCCATGAAGACAGTGAATTCTGATGGCACAGAGCCTCCCACACGGGATACAGGAGAGCAGGGGTGACGACTCCGTGAGGACAGTGAATTCTGACAGCATGGAGCCTCCCACACGGGACATGGGAGGACAGGGGTGACGACCCCACAGAGACTTCTGAAGGAGCTGTGCCCAACACCAAGAAACGTCCCCGAGGCAAGATGACCCAGGCCCAGTGGAGACCTCTGGGGGACCGACGGCCGGGCCTGAGGAGGCTCTGAAGGAGAGATGAACTTGCTGCAGAGGCTTCTGGAAGGGCTGTGGTCTGATCCTGAGGGAGACTTCAGTGCAGAAATTCTAGTCAGCCGAAACCCCAACCAGGCGTGAAGGGAGAACGGATGCACTTTTGGCCCCGCAAGTTAGGAAAACATACCTCGTACCCAAACTGAGGGCACGCGATGACGCACTGGCATTCTTCTAAGACGTCAGCGTCATCAAAGACAAGGCAGACGGACAGGTGGTTCCCAACCAGGAGACTCGACAGGCGCGGTCCCGAGGTCCTCCCATAATCCTTAATGATGCCCTCAGAGGCCATTCCCAGGACCACCGGGAAGTCAGAGTGAGTCAGCTCAGACAGCAGCTGCTGCTGCGTCACCGCCCCCCTTTCAACCTTGGTACGGTAAGTGTCAGGTCCTCATTGGCAGCAACGTCACGCTCAAGGATCTGGGAGTAGAGGAGCACCAAGTATACAACTCCTTCTCAAACTGTTCAGGAAAAAATAACGTGTGTCCACAGGACAGGACAGAAGAGGGGAGGGGACAGCAAATGAGGTGGCGTTAACATGAGGCAGTCAGGTGAAGGGAGTGTGGAATTCTGCTTAAAGGAGCACATCCCAAACACCTGTTGTCAGGAGGCCATGCAATGATGCGCCTCCTCCCCAAACCAAGGGAGCAAATCCCAGAAGGAGAAGATCCGAGACCCAACCCAAGAGAAGCAAAAGGAATTTGGCCAAGGGCGGGAGGCCCAAGGAAAGCAGCCCCGAGACCTGACACCCAAAAGAATATCTGAGCCAAGGAGGAGATACACTAGTGACAAGTGATGAAAAAGAAAAACAGCAACTCCAGGGAAAACATAAGCTAGGCAGGAAAAGCAGTCACACGACCCTGCACGGCTCAGCAGCGAGCAAGGCGTTCATCACCACCATGTCGAGAGCAGAGGCAGAGCCAACCCCAGAGAAAGTCACTCTGACAGATACAAGTGTGGGGAGCGCAGGTGCACAGCGGGAGGGCAGACCTTACCTGGTGACCCTGATATGGTCAGGCTGTGTCCTCACCCAAATCCCATAAGCCCCACGTGTCGTGAGAGCAAGCTGGTGGGAAGCAATTGGATGGATGATGGGAGCAGTTTCCCCAATACTGTTCTCATGACAGTGGTAGTTCTCATGTGATCTGATGGTTTCCTAAGCACCTGGCATTTCCCCTGCTGTGCTTCCCCGTCCTGCCACCTTGTGAAGAAGGTCCCTTGCTTCCCCTTCTGCCATGATTCTAAGTTTCCTGGGGCCTCCCCAGCCCTGCAGAACTCTTGAATTAATGAAGCCTCTTTCCTTTATAAATTAACCAGTCTCAGGTATGTCTTCACAGCAGTGTGAATGACTAACGCACAGGCCCATGGCGTCTCCTGACTCCTGACGTGCACCCATGGCTTTGGTGAGCATAAAATTCAGAGCAAAAGATCCCGACGGGAGGGAAATGTGCCGACAGGCCACTGTAGCCCCTGCTCTGGAGCTTGTCGATTTCTAGTTTCTTACTTGTCTGTTTATGAAAGACAAGCATTTACTCACAGTATCACCCACAAAGTGATCTTAAAGAGGCCTGAAGTGAGCCTGGATTGCTGGGGCTGGTGATGGGTACACCTGAGTCTCCTCTACCTGGTGTGTGGAGAATCTGAACCTGTAGAAACTCACCCCTGAACCTGTATAAACTCAGCCTCCCTGGAAAGGGTGGGGAGAGCTGTGTCTCACGATACAGAAAAGCACACGAGTGCACTTCAGGAAGCTGGGAAACAGTGTCTGCAGAAGACAGCAGTAAATACAGAAGATCTTCAATGCTCCAGGCTGAGTGAGTGGCTTCCTTGTGCAGCGTAGTGTTAAGAGGGTGCCACGCGGTTTCCTTGTGCAGCGTAGTGTTAGTGTTGTATTTTTAGCGAGATAACAAGACCAACACCAAGACAAAAGTATGACAAATTGCAGGGTCTTTATTGCCGGCGACCACGGAGGACTCACATCTCTCCAACCTGTGGTCCCGAGTTGAGGGAGAGCTGGGCTTTTATACTAAAAAAACACTTCTTCTGGGGGCTGGGGGATTTTCAGGGGGGCTGGGGATCTTTGCAAGCAGATTTTGTGAGCAAGCAAGCAGTTTGTACAGAAGCCAAGGCCAGCGGTTAAAGACAGCGAATACTCTCAATATCGGTAAGCAAGCAGTTTGTACAGGAGCCAAGGTCAGCAGTTAGAGACGGGGGGGTTCTTTTCAGGGTCAGTGTGACCCTGAGCGGCGTGTTCTTGAATTCCATTGAAATGATGGCTGGTGTCTGCACCTGGTGTTGTCCTAAGTAATCGTAGTTCCTTGTCACGTAGCCTGTGAGCCTGAGAAGCCATTTTTCTTGCCACATTACATTTAGCTTGGCTGAAGCCATCTTCCTTGCCACATCACCATGCGGTTTCCTTGTTCAATGTAGTGTTAGAGGCACACACCTGGTAGAGGACACTCAGGTGGGCCCATCACCAGCCCCGGCAATCCAGACTCACTTCAGGTCTCTTTAAGATCACTTTGCAGATGATACCGTGAGTGAATGCTTGTCTTAGAGATTTTCATAAACACAGACACACAAGGCTGGAGATGAGGGGAATGGGGGCCGCTGAGGGAACAGGAGTCCTGTGCCCAGAGTGGGGGTGACTTTCTCAGCCGAAGCCTGTGCTCACTGCAGAGGCTGGCTGGACCAAGACCGCAATGTGGCCGAGCACATTTGTTACCCAGTGCACAACAAACCTCCCAGGGCCGTGTGGCTGAGACGTGATTTCTTAGTTCTCATGATTCTGGGCTGGCTGGGAGGGTCTTCTGCTGGGCTTGGCTGGGCTCACCGCTGAAGCAGCTGGGACGCCCAGGCCTCCCTCTCCCTCTCTGTGTGGTTATCCCTGCAGTCTCAGGCTCCAAGGGGAGCCCCAGCGTGTATCTGCCAGCCTGGCTGATGCCCCAGGGCCAAGCACAGCACCCACAGGGAGACAAACCCAAGAGGCACTGAAGCTGCAATCATGGCGGTCAACCACGCGTGTGAGCAGAGAAACTGGACTTGGTAGGCAGGGATTGACGGGGGACACGGCGCTTGGCCGGGAGGGCCCAGGGCACAGCCAGGCACCAGGGATGGGGCTTGGGGCTGCTGAAGCCCCACTGTGGGGTCCCGACTGGGTAGGTGAGGGAGTGAGGATGAGAACTGGGGACAGGGAACAACTGGGGTCCCAGAGGCCACAGAGAGTAGGGGAAGGGCTGGGGCTGCCAGGCGAAACCCTGGGTGAGGGCTCTCAGAGCAGAACTGTCTCTCCCCAATGACAACCTGTGTGGAGCCCTGAAAGCCGGACAGAGAGGGCCTGGGGCTCTGCTGGGGGCCAGCTCAGCCCACATTGGGCAGAAAGACCTTCACTGTCCTCATGGTTGTCCTGGGTAATTACAAAAACTTTTGTAACCTTTTTAATTTTGTAGGAGGAACCCCTGGCTCCTCCTACCCAGAGGCTAGTTTTGCTCCTTTTAGAAGCGTCTCATATGGAGCCCGTGCACTCCCCTCCCCATCCTGCACACAGCTGACACATTCCGCTTCCGCTACTCCACACAGTCCCTCCTCCCAAATATCTTGAAGACTGCCCTCTATCAGCACATGAAGACCCCACCTGTCCCTTGAGGCCAGGGGGACGAGGCGGCATGAGCTGTGATCACGTCACTGCACTTCAGCCTGGCCGAAAGAGCAAGACTGTTTCAAAAAAAAAAAAAAAAAGGATCACACCTCGAATATTTCCTATGCTTCAGAGAATTCCACGACGTGGACAAAACGCAGTACTCAGTGTCCTTGGACAGACATTTAAACTGCTCCCCGTCTTCTGCCACTGAGTCACACGCAGGCCAGGGCATGGACACAGATGCAGGATCAATTCCTAGGAGTCCTCCACGGTGTGAGGGGGCCAGCCCTGGCTAACTGGAGCCTGGTTAAGCATCACCAGGTGGCAAAGCCAGCAACGGCCTCTGTGCTAGCGCCTGCCATCCTGTTCTAAGAGCAGACATCGCTAATCCATCACCACTTACCACCGAGCCCAGCCTGAGCTGCTCCGTCCCTGCCCGAGGTCAGCAAGCCGCACTACAGACTCCACTACTGGAAGTCAGGGAAACCCCTCGGAACATGAGCCCCGCTAAGGAATACATGAGGTCGTTGTGTGGGTCTCAGAAGGGTCCCCACATGCACATATGTGCAGTCTCCTTTGGAGGAGCTGGCTCCTGCCTCGTGCGTGGCTCCACCACTGTGTGCCTGACGTGTGTGTGCAATTCTCAAAGACTCTAGAACATGCGAAGACATGCGTAACACAGACACAACAGCAGCCGCATCTGCACGTACGGTGGCCACTTTCCGTCTCACGCTGTGCTGGGGCGTTTCACAGCACAGCACAACAAAATCATTTTGCTTCTGTCAATTCCCAAGCTGAAGAAAGACAAACTTATTGTACTAAAAATATGCAACGCTTGGATGCATCTCGTCCACGCACTGACAACTATCCTTCTTTTTTGACACGACCCTGGACTTGATGGTTTCCCGCTGTTCAGAACGCAGTCCTCACCTCCTGTTCCCGAGGCCACGGATAAATTCCAGCTGCTCCTTGCTGGTTGAGTGTCCCATCAAAGGCCAAAGCCGACCAATTACAAGGCTGCTAGGCATTGCCTTACCCCCACTCACAGGCCAGAGGGAGGCCACAGCCCTGTCCTCTTCCTAAAGACAAGGAAACTGGGGCAGAAAGGCCAAGCACGCACCACCATCAGCAGGATGAGAATGTCCTCCTGACCCGCCCCACCCTGCCCTCCTGTAGCTCCACCAGCCTCCATCCTCATCCCGGTACAACGGAGGACCGACCTGCATCCCATACCTACTTCCAATGTAAGGAGGACAGACACATGCCATCCCTGTTCTGCACAGAGACCGTGGAGGCCGATGGAATCGGGGCTGGCATCACGAGAGCCCTCTCCCCACCATCACCCACACACCCTCTCCCACCCCTTTGGACTCCTCTCATGTCACATGACAGGGGAGGCGGTGCAGGGGCCTTCCGGACCACATGGGTAGCCCTGCGCTTCCTCCTCCCAGGCTCCACAGGACTTACCATGCTGCCCGCTAGCTGCTCCACCTGCTAGCTGCTCAGCACGCAGGGCCTGTGGTGGTGACAGCCACCCTTTATTCCTACATCCACTGGGGGCAGGCGTGATACTCCATCACCTGCAGCCCAGGGATTCCAGGAAATCTGTCCTCGGACCCCAAGCACACAGAGGCAGGTGCCCAGGCCCCGACGCAATGGCCCGGGGAACAGACCACGCAAAGGGCCAGAGCCTCGATGAGAGCACCCGAGGGACCGCTGGTTAGTGAACGCCACCTTGGCAAGACGGGCTGCCTTTGCCTGCTGCCTTCAGACTCCACATCCAGTGACTGCATGGCAGACGGAGACTCTGGAGACCCACCAGCCTTGGAAAGGCCAGAGGTAAAGGGCAGTGGGCAGGCACTGCATCCCTATCCAATTGCATCCTCACCCTCCAGGCTAGGGGGCAGGGAGAACACCTTCAGGAGCGCACAGCGAGAGTGTGCACGGTCAGGCTTCACAGACAGCGGGGACAGAGGCCAGGCAGTGGCTGCCCCCTCCAGATGAATGCTTTTCTCCTGCACACCTCCCCCACAGCGCTCAGGTTCAAGGGTCTTGCAGAGCGGCTCCCTCACCTGACAGAGCCGGTAGGAAGCCAGCAAGGCCTGCGGCTGTGGGGTCCCTCCCCAGGACTGAGACCAGGCGCTGGAATGAGGTGTCTTCACACCTCACCCCCACCCAACCCTGGGAACGTAAAGACAGGCCCGCATGCTCCCACTCTCAGGTGGGGAGCCTCTGATCATGGGAAGAACTCTGTGAAACAGTCATGTCCAAGGGAGGCTCGGTGTCCCCAAGCCATTCAGTCACAGGACAGCTCTAACCGTACAAACATTCCTAACCAAATTAGCTCACGTTCCTTCAGACAGCAAGTTCCAGGTCTGAGGGAGCACACAGGGTGCCCACTGCCTGCGGGAGTGCACCCCATCCTTCACAGCCCACCTCACCCGCAAGTGCACCCCTTGTCCTTGCCACACCCTGGTACCAAGGACAAGGGGTAGGGCTGTCCAGGTTCGACCACTCCCTGACTCTCGGAGCCTGGGTGCAGCACCCACCCACCCCACAAAGGTCTTGTCTTCCCATACCAAACCTGCCAGCAGACAGCCCCAGGGGCCCACCTCCTCTCAGCTCTGTCCCCTTCCCTCAGAGCTTTACCCCAACCCTGCCCTGAAACAGGAGCTGAGGAGCCAGACACCCAGCAGACGGGCAGACACCACTATCACCCGGTCAAGGAAACCAATGAGAAAACCAATACCAACAGAAACAGTAACACATTTATTGAGCAATTACTGTGTGCCAAGCAGCAAGGAGCCACCCAGGGGTCCCCTCGAAACCTGGCCACGTGGCCCATAGTGACCACTGCAGCCCCAGCCCCAACAGTAGCATCAGGAGCACAGCCAGCAAGGCCCAGGGACCACAGCCCAGCCCCACCTCATGGTTCCCAGCACAGTCATGTCCCCTGTGCTGCTTGCCACAGTGCGGTTCTGACTGTTTCACCCATGCACCGCCACCTGGTCACCACCAGCCACCCTCCCCATCAGCCCAGCACTCCCTGGCCTTCCACTGTGGGTCCCCCACTACTTGCTCCATGCAGGGCAGGCTGGGGACCCTTGTGACTTCCCTGAAGCTCCCTATGGCTCCTTGCCTCTGCCTCATGGTTCTCCTTCGCTGGGACAGCTCTCATCACAATGCACCCTTGGAGGCTGAACTGTGGCCTGACCCCTGGTGCCTGCACAGGGGAAGTACTGGAAACAGGCTATTGGCAAACAGAATCAAGTTAAGATGGGGTCATGCTGGATTAGGGTGGGCCCTAAAACCAATGACTGGAGTCCTTATAAGAAGAAAGAAACTGAGATACAGACACACGGAGAGAACGCCACATGAAGAAAAAGCAGAGACCGGCTGGGTGCACCTACAAGCTGGAGAACACCACGGGCTGCCGCAGCCAACAGAGCCAAGAGCAGGGCAGGCGTGGGCGGCCGGACTTTGGACTTGTGGCCTCCAGAGCCGTGTAGGGATCCAGAGCCATGCGGGGTTCCATCTGTATTGCTCTAAGCCACCTGGGTTGTGGTAATGTGTCGAGGAAGTCACAGGACACTAACACTTCCACTGAAGGAGACAGTGTCACGGACATGCCGGTGTGCATTCAGCACTGTGCCAGGCGCCATGCGAGGCTGCCACACAGCTAAACTCAGGAGCCCAAGCAAGTGTTCCACGGGCCACAGGACTGCCAAGGGAGCACGACAGCTAGAACACGTGCGTGAGGCCTTGAAGGTTGAGTAGAAGTTGGCCTGGAAGAACCCTACCAACATGTAATGCTGTACGGACGAGCTGTGTATTTCCTTCCCTTCACTACCAAGCCCGCTTCTGAGGAGTCCTGGCTTCTCTTAATGCTCTCAGCACGAGACTATTAGCACACAGTGTGGACACAGCACGTGCTGTAGGCACAGAACACGCACCTCTCACACCTTTCTCAGGCTTCTCACACCTCTCAGTAAAAGATCTGTGGGTACATATATTCACGTCAAAACACCAAGCCCAATATGCAGACTGCTGGCCCTACCAGGCCCAGCTAGCAGCCTAACCTGATGACTCACTTCCCATGGTCGGCAGCCGATTTTCTGCCCCGGGATGTGCAATCTACAGGTGTCTTTCTTCCACCTGAGGTTTGGGGCTGCGCCCCAAAATACACTTTTACTCGGGGAATTCAGGGAGCTTTAATGGAAATGTGTGTGAAGTACAAATAACTGGATGATTGCTGGAGCCAAAAGCTGCTTCTGGAACAATGACTGTTAGGCTCCAAAAAACCAGAGTGCCAGGAGACATGGTGGGTTCTGCCAGGTGCCTCTGAGCCTGGAGCTTGACCTCTGCCTGGCCACGTGTTCCCACACCAAGGGGCACCGACAGCAGACCCTGGCACCACAGTCTGGGTTCAATGCCTGGCTGTGCCACTTACCAGCAAGGCACTTCGCCCCGCTAGGCTTCAGCGTCCACTTACCAACAAGGCACAGCCTCCCTAGGCCTCAGCGTCCTTAGCTATCAAACGGGATGCCAGTAGCTTCCATGAAAAATTAGATGGATTAAGATTTTTTATCCCTGTAACAATGTCCTGGATACAGTAAGCACCACATAAGTGTTTACTAAGTAAATTAAAATGCCACACTTGTAAATCTGTGTTTCTGCTGTTCTCAAATAATCTGTCCTGTTCAGAGTTGGCCAAGGCTCTCATTTATTAAGACCATCAAATTTCTAAAACTAGCCACAGAAGGGTAGTCTCAAAATAGGCGATAAATTTAGGACAATTTCCACAGGAGACTGGTACGTCATCAAGGAATAAGAGCCTCAGTGAAGGTCAAGGTGAATCCCCGTAGGGAGATAAGCGGCTCCTGGCAACCTAGGAACACCACTAGTTTATCCCTGCAATCCCACCAGGATGAAGACGAGTCAGAGTTTAGGGGAAAAAATCCAATGTCACTCCAAAAGATGTGACGACCGAAACAGGAATGGCTAATGCTGATTTTCTTCCGAATTTGTCTTCTACATAACAGCAGAAAATAGTCTCAATTTCAAAACTTAGGGCTTTAGATAACGGTGTCCCAAACCCATGTAAACGCTGTCTCTAGAACACCACAAGGCCGAACTTACGGAGTAAGAGAAAAAGGTTGTGGAACAAATCAGTAAAGTTTGTTAGGCGAGGCTGCGGGCGAGGGTGTCACGCTGAAACCCAGCGTGGCCGCGAGGATACAGGCGGGCGGTGCGCTCCCTACGGGGCCGGGATGCTGAACGGCGGCCGAACGGTCCCAAACTGGGCATCGGGACGCGTCCCTCTGTGGCTCGAGCGTCTGAGCCTCGCTCCAGCGGAAGGAGAGACTGCCCCAGCCGCGGTCCCAGCCGTCTCCGTGCGCCCCGAACCCGGCCCGCGCCCCTCTCTCCACTCGCCAAGCTGAGCGCAGAAAGCGACTACCGCCGGCCGCCGCCTTCGCCACCGAGGCTGGCAGCAGAGCGCGACGAGCCCTCGCCCGGGCCGCGAAGAGGAATCCCCGTGCGCAGAGTACGGCCGAGAACGGTTCCCACAGCGCGCCGCGGATTCGGGCGACAGCGGGCTCGGAGGCCTGCACCCTCCGGCGTCCACCCGGCCCCCACAGCCTCGCGCCCCGGCCCGAGAGACCCGCGCGCCCCAACAAAGTTGGCGCAGGCTCTCCAGGGAGCTTCCCCCGCACGGCCCGGTGCCCGCCAGCGCACAGGCGTGGGTCGCGGGGACGGGCACGGGGCCGCCGTCGGGACTCGAGGCTGCCTGGCGGCGCCCCGGCTTTGTTCGCGCCCCGCGCCTGCCGGCTGCCCGCGCCCCGGCCCCGCGCGCGCCCCCCCATCCGCAGCACCGCCACCCCGCGCCTCCGTCCCGGCCCGGCCCACCTTCTGGATGGTTTGCTGTGTGACCTCCCCTTTGCCTCTTGGCCGGGCGGACGCGAAGGCCACGGACATGGTGGCGGCGCGGGGCTCAGCCCGTGGTCATCGGGGTGGATACTCCAGCTGCGCTCGGCGGCCCGAGGCGCTCATTATCCGCAGTCGCGGCGGGGGGCAGGGGGTGGGGGCGCGGGGGGCGCCGCGTCCTGGGCTCGTCCTCCCCGCCGCCGTCGCCTCGCCTCCGGGCCTGCCGCGCTGCCGCGCCGCCCTGCAGAAGGGCCTGCGGTCCAGTGCAGAGCGGTGGCCCCCGGCGGGCCCCTAGAGACCTGCGCTCAGCCGTCCGCAGCGCACCACCTCCCACCCCCTGCCACCGGTGGTTCCGTCCGGCCCCGCCCCGGCGCGCGCCCGCACGTCCGTGGGACGCCGCCTGACGCCGCCCGACGCCTCTTGACGCCGCCCGACGCCGCCCGACGCTGGCAGCGCAGGTCACGGCGCCGAGGGCGGGGCGCGGGCGTAGAGGCGCCGGGAGTTGCGGGCGCGCGCTGGCCGTGAGTTTGCGCTTTTGAGTGCTGCGGCGGAAGGTGCTCGGCCGCCGCCTCGCCGACATGAGCTACGACCGCGCCATCACCGTCTTCTCTCCCGACGGCCACCTCTTCCAAGTGGAGTACGCACAGGAGGCCGTCAAAAAGGGTTCGACCGCGGTGAGGCGCCGGGGCCTGCGCGGGCCGGGGACGCGGGCGGAAGTGGGGCCGGGGAGCCGGGAGAGGGCCGGGGTCGGGGCTGGGGCCGGGGCCGGGCGCGGAGCTGTGGGCGTACGCGGGGCAGTGGCGCGGGCGACTGGGGCTGCTGTTGAGCGCGAGCCTCGCTGCCGGTCTCCATGAGTGCCTGCGGAGGCGGCGTTTGGCGTGCGAGCCGCAAGCACCAGTTTCTCCCACCCAACGCCTCGCGTGGGGCCCCGGGCGCGCGGGGCCGTGGCGACGCCATCTTGGGTACCCCTGGCCCCGGCCGGGCGCGTGGGTCGCTCTGCAGCCCCCGGGAGCAGAGGCCAGGCGAGGGCCGCTCCAGGCCGCGGAGCGCTAGGGTCGGCCTACGCTCTCTCGGGGGCTGTTCACGCAGCGGGTGGCTCCGGAGTGAACTATCCAAACAGATCCCCGTTACAGGCATCCCTACCCGCTCCAGGGCAACACTTGTCCTCTAAGTCCAGGTGGGCTTCGGGAACAAAGTGGTTCGGTGGCGGGCGCCCTGCCAGAAGGAGTCCTCCGCGGGTCCCGGCTGCAGCCCCCCGGGTCGGGACCGGTCTGAGCACGGCTGGCCGTCTCCTTTTGACGAGGGCTCGTGAACAGTGACCTTAGTGACATTGTTTGAAAGTTAAATTCGTAACGTCAAGACGTGTCGGTTTTATTGGTCAGGCTGTGAGATCGTTTTTGTTTTAACATCTGGTATTCAGAGGGTTGAGCAGGCAGAGAAAGCAGCACACGGTTCTGTAAATGTTGAAGTGCTTTCATTTTCTGAATCTTTTGTTTCGAAATGAAGGCCCAGTATTCATCAGGAGATCTAACTCAGCTTAAAGAGCGCTAGAAGGAGTCAGCTGACCCCTGCCCCCTAACCCCAATTCTGCCACCCCCGCCAGCTGGCCGCAGCTGGCTTTAACGAACCCATGTAGCTTCTCTGGGCCTTCCGGGTCAGTTCGAAGGTCAAGTGAGTCTACCTGAAAAAGCTCCCAGCAAACCGAAAACACTTCAGACCAGTACTTCTTAGCCGGGGATGGTTTTGTGCCCTTGGGGCCATTGGCAGCTTTTCCAGTGGTCCTAGGCCTTGCAGAGGTGCTCCTGGCATTTAGAGGGTAGAGGCCAGGGACACTGCCCAACATCCTCCTCCCCGCTCAGGGCGGCAGGTACAGCGAGATCAGCCTGCCCAGGGGCTCACGGCCTGAGCCGGAGGAGCCCTGCTCTAAACTAGGAGGCGCTGTTTATCCCAGTGACGGTTTCCTTTGTTTCTGGCTTGACTCGGGGTTAACCATCAATGATTGTCCACGCTTTTAATAACAGCTTCTTCCTTCTCCAGTGTCAGCTGTTAACAATTTCAGGTAATAGTTGACACCTTGTCCACTGATAGAAAATCAGGCCTCTTCCCACGGGTGTCACTTGAGTATGCCATAGTGCAAGGAACAGTGCCATGTGCCTTAATTCCACAACTACAGAAACACTGCCATCAGAACATCAGACTGGAATGTCAAAGTCTCAGGCTTCCAGGCTTTGCATGGGGACTGTTTGATTCATTGGGTTGAAATGAAACACATGCTGATTATATAGTGGTTGATTACTACCTATGTTGTAACTAAAACTACATCTCAGAATTTTAAAGGCACAGGTTGGCCGCCTAGGTGAGCACACCTGGGCTAGCTCTACAAGCAATAGATGAATGCCCCTGGGTTTGCAGAATGTGCTGCCAGCCACAGTGACAGATGAGTGGAGGAGAAAGGGGTGTGGGTGAACACACCTTCCAGTGGGGGCTGCTTCCCAGAGTACATTTGCCCCATGACCCAGGTTCAGATCTGCTCCTAGTGCTCACTGCTTGGCAGTAGAACCATGTCACTTTTTTGGGAGGGTGGGGTGGGGGTGAGGAGTCAGAGTCTTGCTGTCTTCTGTCTCCCAGCTGTCATGGCTCACTGCATCTACCAGCTTCCAGGCTCTGGTGATCCTCCCACCAGCCCCTAGAGGAGCTGGGACTACAGCCTTGAGCCACTATGCCTGGCTAATTTTGGTATTTTTTGTAGAGACGGGTTTTGCCATGTTGTCCGTGCCGGTCTCGAACTCCTGAACTCAAGTCATCCGCTCACCTCAGCCTCTCAAAGTGCTGGGATTACAGGCATGAGCCGCTGCACCAAGCACTCATATCACTTTCTTACGGGATTTGTGGATCTTAATTAAAGGTTGGTGTTCGAGGAAGAGACATTGTTGTTCTTGGTGTGGAGAAGAAGTCAGTGGCCAAACTGCAGGATGAAAGAACAGTGCGGAAGATCTGTGCTTTGGATGACAATGTCTGCATGGCCTTTGCAGGTACGAGTTGGGGGGCGCTCTTACTCTCTAGAATCACCGAAGAACAGGGCTTTGGACATTAACTTGGGTCTGTGGGCTATTGTTAGCCATATAAACTGAGTACATGAAAATCATTTAAAAGAAATGGATTTGGGCCAAAACTGTGGCTCACACTTGTAATCCCACCACTTTGGGAGGCTGAGGCTGGTGGATCACAAGATCAGGAGTTCGAGACTAGCCTGACCAACATCATGAAACCTCGTCTCTATTAAAAATACAAAAATTAACTGGACGTGGTGGCACGCACCTATAACCCCAGCTACTCAGGAGGCTGAGGCAGGAGAATCTCTTGAATCCGGGAGGCAGGAGTGGCAGTGAGCCAAGATCACGCCACTGCACTCCAGCCTGGGCGACAGAGTGAGACTCCATCTCAAAAAAAAAAAATGGATTTGGACTTTTAAGTTGGCCAGTTTATTTGGTGGCCTCTCTGCCACAGTGGGTGAAACAGAAATGGCTAAATGGATAAAGCACTCTGGCTGTTATGCAGTTTTACCTCCAATGTTATTTTTTTGTATCGGTCAGTTACAATCTAGATGGCTGGACTTGTGGCATGGAGAGGGCAGGACCACGTGCTCTATCCCAGGAGTAAAAAGGACTGCACTGCTGGGCTCAGGCCATGCCTCGGCATCTTCTCAGCCCTGTTTTAGTCTCGCTCATTTCTTCCTTCAGCAGATCCAATCTCAATTCATGTAATTAGGGATTCACTCAATTTCTAAGATTCCCAAGAGGACTCAGGTACTGTGTTTAAGTATGGTCCAAGGCACGCAATTCTTCATAGACACTCCCTGACTTAGGATGGTTCGACCTACAATTTTTTTATAAAATCCAGATTCTGTACAAGAGTCAACCATTTTTTATTTACAATGGGTTTATGGGGTAGCCAATGCGTTTTCAGTCAGGTATTTTCAACTTACAAGTTTAGCAGGATACTACCCAACTGTACATCAAGAAGCATCTGTACCCAATTTCCTAGAATTTCCCAGGAGCTGACTGGTTCCACTGTCACTCAAAATAGCCTTGCTGCCGGTTTGGGGATCTGTGGAAGGTTAAATGCTGTGTTGTGTCCTTTCCCCGGCCCTGTAGTTTGAGGTGTGTCCACAGAAGCCTCTCTGCTCTCCTTGTAGGCCTCACCGCCGATGCGAGGATAGTCATCAACAGGGCCCGGGTGGAGTGCCAGAGCCACCGGCTGACCGTGGAGGACCCGGTCACTGTGGAATACATCACCCGCTACATTGCCAGTCTGAAGCAGGTGGGTGCCTTCCCGATTACACACTGACCTCTGGCGGCAGGGCAGTCACTGCTCTGCTGTGGAGTGTCTGGTCATGTCACTTCCTATGGATGTTTGCATGTCACTTGGGGTGAATCAGAAAACGGATTCATTCCAGGGCATGATCTTGACTTGCACAGTGTAACTTGACCTAGCTCACCAATTTGAGTAACAGCGTTCTGTTCTCAGCTCTTGGCATGGGACATTCCAGATTCCTGTGTCTGGAGGGAAATGGTGGTTTTTGTCTTGCCATTCTAAATGACCAGTCACCAAGCAGTTGAAGGGGGCTGGAAGCCACCCTATGAGGAAATGCCACTAGTCTCAAAACCAGCATGTAGGCCGGGCATGGTAGCTCACGCCTGTAATCCCAGCACTTTGGGAGGCCAAGGTGGGTGGATCACAAGGTTGGATTGAGACCATCTTGGCCAATGTGGTGGTGAAACCCCATCTCTACTAAAATACAAAAAAAAAAAACAAAAAAACTAGTCGGGTGTGTTGTCCTGGCTGCTTGGGAGGCTGAGGCAGGGGAATCGCTTGGACCAGGGAGGCGGAGGTTGCAGTGAGGCACTGCATTCTCGTCTGGCAACAGAGCAAGACTCCGCCTTAAAAAAAATAGCGTGTAAGCAGAATGCATGTCTACCTGGCAAAGTAACTTCCAGTAAATCTGAGTTGTGCTGCATGGTACAATTCTGGTCCTAGGTGAGACTGTCTAGGAGTGAAATGCAGAAAAGGATGTTGAAAGGTATTGGCTAATGTATCATCTGAACTGCTGATAACCTGAGAGGGGCTTCGGCATGATTGAGAATGTTTACGCCTTCACTAAGTGTGATGGTTTCCTCACGTGCATTTTCGTGGTTGATGGCACTGACCTGTTTCTTTTCTTGCTAGCGTTACACGCAGAGCAATGGGCGCAGGCCGTTTGGCATCTCTGCTCTCATTGTGGGTTTCGACTTTGATGGCACTCCTAGACTCTATCAGACTGACCCCTCGGGCACATACCATGCCTGGAAGGTGAGTTCATGACAAAACCAAGGGGCTTTGGACAGTCTTGCCAGAAAAAGGCTCATTTGAGGGGGTGGGAGGTCCTGGGCTTCCTGCTGTGGGGCCTGTATCAGTGAATAAGTCAGTCACTAAACGTTGTTTGGAAGAAGATCCAAGGGCAGCAAGGCGTAAGGGTAGACCACATAAATTAAAATCTTCAGCCAGGCGTGGTGGCTCATGCCTTTAATCCCAGCACTTTGGGAGGCTGAGGCAGGTGGTTCACTTGAGGTCAGGCGTTCTAGACCAGCCTGGCCAATGTGGCAAAACCCCGTCTCTTCTAAAAATACGAAAAAATAATTAGCTGGGCATTGGTGGCACCCGCCTGTAATGCTGGCTACTTGGGGGGCTGAGGCAGGAAAACCACTTGAACCTGGGAGGCAGAGGTTGCAGTGAGCCGAGATCACACCACTGCACTCCAGCCTGGGCAACAAGCGAAATTCCGTCTCAAAAAATCTCCTATTGCCTCTTGATAATGGAATAAAAGGTATAATCCCATTCTTGGTAAGAGTCAGCACCAACTCTAAAGCGCTTTTTGCAAAAGGAAGCCACAGGGCAGGGTCTGTGTCCAGGGCTGCTGTCCAGTACTCCAGCCTGCCTCCTGCCACCACCACTGGCTGGGCAGCCCACACGAGGCAGCCATGTTCCAGGGCTGGCCCTGGGTTGTCATGCCCTATGCCACTTGAGAACATACGTGTCTGTTTTAGGCCAATGCCATAGGCCGAGGCGCAAAGTCAGTGCGTGAGTTCCTGGAGAAGAACTATACTGATGAAGCCATTGAAACAGACGATCTGACCATTAAGCTGGTGATCAAGGCACTCCTGGAAGTAAGTTTGCATTTGGAATCCAGGCAAGGTGGTCAAGATACCACGTTGTGGTGGTGACTGATAGGCGGATGGGCAGCAAGGAAGGTGGCAAGGATACACCAGTAATGCTTGATGGCTGCTGCATGCCAGGCACTGCTCTGGTCCATGGTGTATCCTAACTGCTGTGTTCTTGAAATAGCCACATAAGGTGTGATCATTAGCGTCTTTATCCAGCCAGGGCAGTTGAGGCTTGTGCAGGGGCACATGGCATGGGAACCAGAGGCAGGATGTGAACCCATCTGTCCAGCCGTGGAATCTCCTCACAGCCATCACTAGGCCTTCCAGAGGCTTGAACGATTGCTAAAGTCAGGGTATTAGAGAACTGGGGATATGGTTGGGCTTTGTCAAGGCCTTGAAGTACTAGCAGGTGAAACCAGAGAGGGACTAGCTGGAAGGCCAGCCTGGAGTGCAGACCATCAGGCTTCCTGGTGGTAACTGCTGTGTCAAGGGGAGGGCCTCCAACATAGCTGCTGTCCAGGAGAGTCCTAGTGCTGGGAAGCAGGAGAGCGTGCAAGCATCCCAAATAGACTTCAAAAGTGGCTATGCATTTAGGACAAAGATACAGGTTTCTGGGGCCGGGCCCTCTGCTCCTGGGTGCTGGGTGTGTGTGCACAGCTGTTTTTGGTCTTGGATAGAGAAAGGTGGCAAATGTTCCTGTCTTCTGTCTTTTCAAGGTGGTTCAGTCAGGCGGCAAAAACATTGAACTTGCTGTCATGAGGCGAGATCAACCCCTCAAGGTAATCGCCACATTTGTCTGCTTTCTTTACCTATGAGTTTTCTCCATGATTAGGGCTGGGCAGTACCAGTTCAGAAGGAAACATCTGTGGTTTTAACATCAGGAAAAGGTTTTTCCGAGGCTCCCCATTATGTCAAAGCAAAGATTCCCGTCTTCCTCTCTGGTTAGATGGTCCCCGCATGTTCTCTTGGCATACTTAGCAGCTGCCAGTCAGGAGATCTGCTGCTGCTTAATACTTGTCTAGGTCAAGGTAGCATCCTCTCATTTTCCTTGAGGTCCCTCTCCAAAGACACTGGACAAGCAGCGGTGCCAAAGCCTGGCTGCCCTCCCCAGAGGACGGTGCTGGTTCCATGACACCTTGTGTGGCTTAGGCAACCGTGAGTGCACTTTTTTTTTTTTTTTATAGATTTTAAATCCTGAAGAAATTGAGAAATATGTTGCTGAAATTGAAAAAGAAAAAGAAGAAAACGAAAAGAAGAAACAAAAGAAAGCATCATGATGAATAAAATGTCTTTGCTTGTAATAATTTTTAAATTCAAATCAATCATGGATGAGTCTCAATGATGTGTTCCATTCCACTTATTCACACTGAGTGTCCTACAATAAACTTCTGTATTTTTTAACCATTTTTTGTTAAGAAAATGTGTATCTTTAGGTGGTCATGGTAGTCCTCTCATCTTGTCACCCTTTTCAACCCTGAGCTGCTGTAAATTTGAGCTTTACTTTCTGTTCCTTGTGGCTAGGCTAAGACAGCAAGCCAATGTGAGTCAGAGGTTCCTCCCTTGAGAATTCACAGCTGCTGCCCTGGGTGCTGCAGAGAAACCTAGCCTTCAGCAGACCTGTTTCTCTCTGTCGTAGACACAGAATGACTTCTGTTGGTTTAGTTGGTTTTTCTGTCTAAAAACCAACAGAAGTCATTCTGTGTCTACGACAGAGAGAAATTTGGGGACTCATTCTAGTCCCCTAATGAATGTATAATGTCAAGGACACAAACACAAGTAGCCCGGGGTTCATTCCAGAGGCAGTAGCAGCTTTGTTCAAAGCCAGCTTTGCATGCCTGGGTTTGATAGACCACGTCTTGGCATCTGCCTCCTACTTCTCCTGAAGACTGGTTGTGGTTCTTCTCTGCCCTTTCCTGTGTTTTGGCTTTGAGTCCAGCAGTGGTTTAAAACATGGTCTTTCTGGGTCCTGGGTTGCCCTTCCCGCCCGTGCTATGCTGTGCCGCCTGCAGCGCCACTTGCTCTGATCCTTGGTTTTGGGCATCTATCTTCAAAGGACTAAAGGAGCCCAGATACACTTAGAGCTTAGCATAAAATGTACAACTGTCAAAACAACATGTTGAACAGCAAGGTCAGGTGGTATGCCATGACCTGACCACCTCAAGATTCTCTGGCAGGCAATGCCTGTTTCACCAAGTCATTTAGCTGGGTGAGGGCTGTGGCCTCCTGTATCTGAAACGTAAGATTTATTTTTCTGCTAGGCAAGGATATCCATTGTCCCCACCCAGGAACTGGTCTGTTCTGTGGAGCCTGATGGCACCATAGGCAGATACAGCAAGGAGAACTCAAGCAGCTGATGTGTCTCCTCATCCTCTCTGAGGACCACTTTTAAGGTCACCTGGAAACCCATGAGACTGAAATGGGATGCTCTGACCCTAGAACCAGCCATGGCTTTTGTTTTCTGTGTGGTTCCGGGATATAGCCCCGCCCATGACTCACATGCTCTATGGTGCCTGAAAACATGAGTGGTGCTGAGCTGGGGAGCCTGGAGGTGGCAGGAAGGTGGCAGAGGGGCCACTGTATGAAACACGCGTTATCTGTGAACTGGGTTTTTAAATGACTTAGTATCCAGTGTTTGTTTGGAGAGCAGAGCCATTCATCCCAGAAGGATGGCCCACAGGGAGAACCCGGGTCTGCTGGCTGCACTTCACCTGACCAGTTGGGTCAGCCGCTTTGTTCAATCACCTGACAGGGCCCAAGTCTCCCCATATTCCAGCCTAAGTGTGCTCCAGACCTGCACATGATGCAGAGTTGACCTGGGCAGCAGAGTCAACAGGATTCTTAGGGCATCAGAGAGGGAAGTTTTAAAGGTTTGCGTGTTTATTTATAATTACAATTTACATTACTCCAACAGAGGAGCCCCCTTGCTATGCTCTAATTCTTAGCCATGAAGTCCTACAAAAATAAACCCAAGCTTTTACTGTAACTTCGTCAATACAGAACTAAAGCCTTTGTAGCTATTAGAAGGGTTTAGTTACCAAGGTGCTTATGTTCAACAAAATGACCTGTCACTCAGGATGCATGCGTATACTAAAGTTCTGACCCATTGACTCATGCAACAAATGTAGACCCCAAATGTAGACCCTTGCCCTCCCTCCACCCACCTTTAAAACAAAAACACAAAAGAACGGGACATAAGCTCTTGGTCAAATGACCTTGCAAAAAAGACTGGCTCATTTCCAAGTGAATGAGAACACCAAAGTGTGTGGCCAGAGTCCAGCAATGACTAAATGGCACAGGTCAGAGCCTGGCAGGGACCACCGAAGGGCCAAGGCGCCACAGGGGCTCATCCCAAGCTCCAACTCCGACCTGGAAGCTTATGGACACCAGGCTCTGTGCAGCAGCTCCATGGCTGGCGTCCTGGGCCGCTGGCCACTACTCTCAAGTGCTTCTAATCCACCCACCTCTGGCCAGCCCCAACCTTGACAACATTACTGTGGGTGTCATCAGGGTGGTCTGGTTCACTTATACAACATGATCTATAGCACAACCCCTTCCGTGCCCTTCACCCACCCACCCCCCTCCCACACCTGTGCTGGTCCTGCCTGACTCCTGAGACCCCACCCTTGGCAGTGGGGGTGCCAGGCCAGCAGCACCAGGGGCCAGGGTTACAGAGATGCACTTGGCTGCCACATCTGCCAAATGAGATTTGGTTTCACTTTTCAAAGTCAAAGCTGTCATTAAAAAAAAAAGTCACAAAGTAAGGATTCAGCTTTCGCTATAGAAACCTTTTTGCAAAATACCAAAACCTTAGAATTAGACTATGTGCAACTAAAGGAAACACAGGTAAAGACACCTCAAAGAGGTTACCCATGAATACTTCCCCAAAACAAGTGGTTCTAACTCAGACCGTGTCCAAGTTAAGTCCAAAACATAAGTAGCAGTATGGGAATCTTCCAAACTCCGTAAACAAAGTGACCACGTCTCCCTGTAAGTGCAGCGTTTTCCTTGCGTCCCGACACACAGAATAATTTCTGCGCCACTTCAGTAGGAGCCTGCAAGAGATGACCGAAGTAGAACAGCTGCTGGGAGAAGCCGGCACTGCTGCCCCTGCTGGCGAGCAGGAACTGCTCAGCCTCCCTCCCTCCTCTGCTGAGTCAGGCCAGCTTCACCGTTCCTCTCGCACCCCACTCAGAATCCTACTATACAACACACTGGGGACAGGAAGCAGCTAGTGGCAGAAGGCCTAGTCCCTCCAGGGCCCACCTGGCCACCCCGAGGCCCTGGGGCAGGGTCGGCACCAGCACCCTATGTGGGATGCTCTGCCCAGACCCTAAGGTGCAGTCCACTGGAACCTTGTTAAAAACGAAGACTCTGACTCATTTAGGGCCAGTTGGGCCGAGACACTGGCCTTGGAGCAAGCTCTCTTGCTGGCTTCACTCGGGTGGCGAGCCCCCAGCCACACCACACTCGTAGGGCCTCAGTTTCCACACCTATAATCTCACTTGGAGGATGCTGGGGCCTGGGTCCTGCCCCCACAGATTGGGGTTTAGTTGGCCAAGAGCCCCCTGGATAAGACAGGATTGAGGCCCTCGGTTTGGCTTTGACACCTCCGGGCCTCTCTTCCTGGGAAACTGAGCCTGTTCTTCCCAACACCCCCGCACTCCTAAGCTCTCCAGGTGCCCCTGATCCTACACCCTCCCACCAAAGCAACCAGAAATCCAGAAGACTTGTCCACTCACCTTTGATTACATCCTCACACCCTGCCAGTCCCAGCTCTGTGGGAAGTGGGGTTACGACGGGTGGTCCCATTGCCCCTGCCTCCTCGAAATCCACCCCGAGAACTGCGGCCACGAAGAAACCTCCCTGACACCCCAAAGGTCTCCGTATTGAGCTTCCTCTCTTCAGCCCACGTCGTCCGCCTGGAGCTAAACCACAGAGGAAATGCTGATTGTAGCAAGCACTGACTTCCAGGCTTCTGGCCAGGCCTGTCCTCAGGGAAGGAGGGACAGACTTACCGGGGCCACTACAGGGAAGCGGTGGCCCCGTCAGCACTGGAGTCCAGCTCCGGCACTGCAGGTGCTCCCTGCCACATTTCCAACCAGGACTGTCCCTACAGTGGGCAGGGGCTCAGGATCCATCTCTACCATCTCTGTCACCACAGGCGAGCGGTGATACTAGCTGGCTACCAAGGCAGCCCTGTTGCTTGTTGGGCACAGAGAGGAGCCCTGAGGAGGCCAAAGGGCCCAGGAGACCCGAGGCTGGAGCATGAAGTGGACCGTCCTAGATGAGGAGAGGGCTGGGCTAGATGGAACAAGGTCCCTGGAATTTGATGCTTCTGCTTTGGGGGTTGGGAAGATGGGGATACAGCACAGACACTCATGCCACCCAAACAAGCCGCTGGTGGGAGACTATCTCCCACATCCAACTGTGTGTCCACCACGCCCAGCACTCCCACCAATGCAGACAGCAGCTCCAGGGCAGCACACCCACCCCGAGCTCCTCTTCAGCTGAAAACCTGCTGCTCCCACAGACTTCCATGTTTAAAGAAATAGCAACTCCACCCATTAGCTGCCCAGGCCAAAAGACTGAGGAGTCATTCTGGATTCTTCTCACATCATGTTGGCCAATTCTGTTAGCAACACCTTCAAGATAACATTCAGACTCTACCCCTTCCCGCTGTCACCACCACTGCTGGGTTCCAAGCCACCTGCGCTGCAGCACTGGCCCCCTAACTGGTCAGTAAGCAGCCACACTTGCCCACTGTCCAACCACTCTCACTAAGGACGCCATAAAACATCAGACAGCACGACTGTTCAGCTCAAAACCCTCTGATGGTTTCCCTCGGCACTTGGAACAAAAGCCACAGTTGCTACCTTGCCTTACACAACCTACAGGAACCCATCCCCAGACGCGGCCTGTCTGGAAGCACCTTCTGCACTCATCTGCACAGCCTGCTCCACCCATGAGAACTGATCACTTCCCATCGCATCCACAGCTCCAGCGCATCGCCCTGGCTTCCTGGCCTTCCACAACATGCTGTTCTATTTCTTGCCTGGCAGAACCGGAGCACGAGGAGGTGAGGCTCTCCCAGCCTACCTTGCGTATCCCTGTCAACACCCCGCGGCATGTCTGGCACTCAATCAAATGGCCCCAAGTCTCCATGCCAGGCCTGCACTGTAGATGCCACCCTCTCTAGGTTGCTCCGTGGGACATCTGACCAGCTGTTAGGTGTGAAAAATAAAACACACCACATGGTTCCTGGCCTCAATGAAGTGAAGGAAGGCCAGTGTGACCATGTTCTAGCCACATGCCTCAGGCTGCAAAGCAAGGTCCTCAGGCTGCTGTGGCAGCAGGACCAGCAAGCAGACCACAGTGAGGTGCGCTGAATGTAGACACAGGTCTGCCGGGGGGAGGGGTGGTGCAACCCAGCCTTTGTGGGAACAGGACACTGAAGCCAAGATGAAACAGGGGCTTGACCTCAGCCGACTCCTCGGGTCGGGACCCCCAAGAGGCTTCCCACACGCAACCTGCTGGGACTCCCACGCCTATCACACAGAAATGCAAGCAGGACCCTAGAACAGCTACCCTGAGCCTCTGGATCCAGCTCTGCCTTCAGGTGAGAGACCTCAGTCCTGTCCTTTCTAGACTGCAGGACTGTCCTCCCCTCATCCGCTCAGCCTCTCACCTGGTCTTGAGTTCAGAAGAAATGTTGTCAAAGAACGACTTGGATTTGTCATAGTAGCAGTTGGGCCCCAGAAGGTCTTCCTCGGCGGGCGTTTCATCACTCTGGGTCACCACAGATGGGTCCTTCTCTTCCCCCTTCTCAGCCTTGTCATCTACAAAGAGAAGCAGAACTCATGGAGGCACAGGAGGGGCAGAGAGCACAGCCTTCTAGCAGGGTGTTCCTCCGGACCCACTCAGTACCCACCTCAGGCTGAGACATCACCTACACCTTGTGCTAAGCAGAGAAATCTCCTTTTACCTTCTCAGCACAGGTCTCCTTCCGCCATATGGGCCGTACAGTCTGCACCTCATCCCGTGTTCACACCTCCCTCCCGGTAGCAAACTCCTCCTCATTTCATTAACTCCTCACTCCCACTCACCACCCGCCTGGCTTCCCTTTCCTCCAGGCATTGCTTCCCTTTTTTTTTTTTCCTCTGGGACAGAGTCTTGCTCTGTCACCCAGGCTGGAGTGCAGTGGTACAATCTTGGCTCACTGGCATTGCAATCTCCACCTCCTGGGTTCAAATGATTCTCCTGTCTCAGCCTCCTGAGTAGCTGGGATTACAGGTGCCCACCACCACCATGCCTGGCTAATTTTTATATTTTTAGTAGAGAAGAGGTTTTGTGGTGTTGGCCAGGCTGTTGTTGAACTCCTGACCTCAGGTGATCCACCCACCTTGGCCTCCCAAAGTGCTGAGATTACAGGTGTGAACTACCACACCTGGCCAAGCATCTCTTCTTAACACTCTCTAGGGGTACTCCTGTGGGGATGATAATTTTCACAGAATGAGCCAAACCTTTAAAATTCAGTTTCTTCTTAAACTCTTTATCAAGCTCCTCTCGGTTGAACTGGGCGTTTGCACTCTCAAAATCAAAGTCGCCCTCAAATTTGATTGTGTTTTCCTTGACATTAGCTGGACGGTTTTGCCCTCTGGAGCGATTCCTCGTTCGCCTGTTTCCTGTGAGGAGAAAGGACAGTACTGGCTGAAGTAGGTCACTAACCCAAGCACCTCACAAGCAGTTTCCAGGCACACCCCCGAGGCAGCAGAGGGGGGCAGAGCACGCAAGCAGTGACTTCACACCGGCACCCCTGAAAAATTGTCACCCAGAGAAGCAGGCAGGAGGGCAAGCAGAGCTCAGCCTGATCATTCATGGCCTCCAGAAGTCACGTGCCAACAGGAGTTACCTGATCGCCTCCTCTGAGGTCTTCTGTTCTCGTCATTCACCTGCCCTTGAGTTTGCACAGCTGCCGGCTGGACTACATCTAAGGCGCAAAAGGGAACAGTAAGGCGAAGCTCCTGCAGAAGCCGGAAGCCAGAACCCAGCTGTGGAAGCAGGTACCACCACCACGGGGCACGCGGCCAGGGCGGCACTGCAGGAGGCTGCTGCACGGGCCTGCCCTGCAAAAGCACATGGGGCTTAGGATGGGGGAGTAGTATTTTTTAATTAAAAAAAAAAAAATAGCCCAGGAAGTAGTGTGCCACTTTTAGAACATCAAGCAAACTCCGGGAAAAGATGTGTTCAAGTACCGCTGGTGGTCTTGCTGCTTGGGGGGGCCTGGCGACCATTGAGCTGCGTCCCTGTGGTGCCCTTGCCAGGTAACAGCCTTTTAGCATTCAGGTTATCAGCAGAACCAGTCTGGACACCCTGCTCCACCATGGGGCTCTTGCCGACTGGGATGGATGGAAAACCAGCTCCTGAATTGAGGAGGGGAGGAGAGTTTAAAAACAGAGAGAAAAGAAGCAAGACTTACACCTCCAGACATTTCTCTTCTGCTGGCATGTCAGGAAGGAAAGGAGGGTAACTACCTAGAGGTTCTACCAAATCCAAGCAAAGCTCCCCCAGACTGGGCTGTTCCCTCTGAGGCTAGCCCAGGCAGCAAAAGAAGGCCAAGTCACCAGGCAGCACCAAGGCCAGTTCATCTTTGGACTGCCCACCCCCAAAGCCCTGAGCTCCCCAAGTTAGGGAACCTCAAGGAGAGGAAAAACACTATGCCTACCAACAGACACCTTCCCAGCGGTATAAAAATAGCTTTCTTAAAACCACACATGCACTAATCCCAAAGGGACTCAGTAGCCCCAAGACCCTGGTGAATTCAGGGTCTGAAAATCTGTTTCATTCTGGTCCATACTAGAGAAGAACCAGCCCAGCCTGGGATTTTCTAGAAAATGCAGTGATCGAATTCTGAAGTTAAATTTTAGAACACTGTCATTTCCACTTAAGGCACAATAAAACTAAAAATGATGAAGTAGGAGCTGACTTTTGAGAGGGGAGCAGCCTACACTTCTCTCAAGGGCAAAGGCTCATCATGAAGACACACAGGGCTCCTAGGTGGCCTTCAGCAAGGGGCTGTGCTTATGAGACTGCAGTCCCTGGGCCCATGCCCAGAGGATGAACCCTCAGAAACCAGGCCCTCTGAACCAGGAGGAAAAAGGGAAGCACCATCCACCTCCTCTCCATCTCCTCCCTTTCCAAAGTTCCAGGACCTGTGGGGACCCTAAACAGGATAATGTGGAACTGAGTACAAGTGAATAGAAATCTGAAACAGAAACATGCCCTAACCATGGGAGAATTATAGAGGAACAGCCCAATATACATGAAGACTGAGAATCTCATCTGTTTTTATAAAATAGACACTAAAATTAAAAAAAAAAAAATCAGTGTAGAAAAATTCCTTGTAACCAGATCAAGAGCAGCTCTCAAAAGGCAGGCCAGAATGGCTCTGCATAGAAATCTGCTAAGTGTCCTCTGGCAGGAATGCACCCGGCCACTTTCTCACCAATCGTCTTACTCAGCATGACTGGCCTGGAGACAAACACAGCACTGCCTGCTTTCTGATCATACCATGACTGCAGGGGCATGGATCTGGGGCTTGTCTGCTTTTTACACAACCAACTAGTTCAAACAAAGTCTTGCCCTGTGAGCAGGTTTAGGTAAATGATCCTAAAAGCAATGAAAGTATCTGTGTCATTTTTAAGTGGGAAAAAAATTACTATTCTCTAACTCAGATACATGGAGTGCATGCAGGATTCGGAAAGCAGCACTTGCAGAATGACAGACTGACAGCAGCTGTGTGCCATAAGGAAAGCCCAGACGTCATCCCGGACCAGGGCCAGGTAATGGTAAGGGTTCCAGCTTGTCGCAGAGCACAGGGTGCTATGTGTAACACATAAACACACAAGATCGTCAATGTGAATTTTAGAACTTCAGAGTAAATAAGTAGAATGTGAGGAAAGGTCTAGAAACCCACAGGTGCCACCACCACCACAGCACAGAGACAGGTGGTGTGTACCAGCACTGGCCAACTGGCCATCAGGCAGACACTGTCCACCTGGCCAAACAGTTGGGGACTGTCACCCAAGTCCCCAATTTTGAATTCCCTAAAAGAGTGAGCTATGCACCACACAGATCAAAGAGCAGACGGGCATGTGAGGTGCTTTGGGGAGTCCCACTGCAGCACTCTAGAACACATTTAGGACTCAGCAAAAACCCCAGGGAAACGACCTTCTGTGAACAGTGAAGTTTCCCATATGCAGTAGTCATGGTACAAGTCAACAGAGACCCTGGACCCAGGGAGAGTGAACAAAGTACTCCGCTGATTCTTCGTAATCCCTTCTTTAACGCTGAGAGTTCATAAATCAGGACCATGTGCTGAAGCAAACAGGCAACTCAGCGGCCGCATGGGCTTGGCAAACGATCTGGTACAGCTACTATCATTCTATCTGCTGGTTTACCCCTTGCTCTCAGAATGGTTTGCAAGACAGCATGCAGTTCTCCCAAACTGCTGTTACCCTTGGCAGTGAGCTGCTGTGGCTCTGAGGACAAGTCAAGCTCTGAAACGGGCTGTGGAGATGGAGAAGAGCTAGGGCTGGAAGCAGCGGCTGAGGCTGGAGGGCTTACCAACTTCTCTAAAGGAAGATAAAGGAGAAAGAGCAAAAAGAAAGTACACAAATAAGTCAGGATATATTTGTCTTGTGTATAGCAAGCTTGGAAAGAGCCAAGCAACCAAGCAACCTCTTGTAGGACTCTGTCATACAAACATATTTTAGAAATAGGGAGCTGAGCTGGAAAGGCCACCTGTCACACTAGGAACAGGAACCAAGACAGGCATGATTTGTAGCAGCAAGTGGCCTACAGACCTTGTTTAGGGTTCCCTGTCTCACTACTTCATGCTGGATTGAGTAAGGGTGATGGATCACCTGTCAATTCTACACTCTGAGCCCATCTGCAAGGCTAGGTCCAGCTCAAGGATACCATGGGATTTCTCTCTATATATGGAGAATAGAATCATACTCTGGGGTGATTCAATCTCAGTTGAAACCATTTTTGAGCGAGGCACTTACAGCAGAATAATAAACATGATGGGTGGGTTTGTATTTAACTTCTATATTTACAGGCCTATAAATGTGCAAATAGCTAGACCTCATCTGTAATACTACATATATATCAGCTATTTCTTCTTTCAAGCAGATATAAAGGACTTCCACCTATTTATCTATTTTTTGAGACAGAGTCTCACTGTGTCACTCAGGCTGGAGTGTAGTGGCACAATCTTAGCTTACTGCAACCTCCACTCTCAGGGTTAAGCAATTCTCGTGCCTCAACCTCCCAAGTAGCTGGGATTACAGGTGTGTGCCACCATACTCAGCTAATTTTTGTTATTTCTTGTACAGACAGGATTCCACCATGCTGGCTAGACTGGTCTCGAATTCCTGACCTAAGGTGATTCACCCACCTTGGCCTCACAAAGTGCTGGGATTATAAGCGTGAACCACCATGCCTGGCCCAGGACTTCCACCTAGATCCGTGTTAACTCTTAGAATGAATTTTGATTGGATTCATCTGTTCCAACACTCAGGCCACTGCCTCTTTCACTCTCAGTCAAGTAGTTTACTAAATGCTCTCACGAGCTGAAGATTCACTGGGTAATTTACTAAGTCTGCAGTAAAACGGTCTATAAGCTGAACATGACAAGAATACATGTCCCCACTCTCAGGCTCCATCGCTCCACTCAGTGAGTTACACACAAGGATAGTTTACCAGACAGAAACAGGTCACTCACCTAGACCCAGGGAGGCGGCATACTGCTGGCTGAGCAGGGAGCTGGCCGCCAGCGGGCCATAGGGCGCCATCCCTCGGAAAGGGCTGTAAGGCACGTGCGGCTGGAAGGGCGAGGCAGAGGCAGAGCCCAGGGAAGACTGAACAACGAGACACTCGGGTAAGAACAGAGAAGGCTACCCTATCAGCCCACACGCCTGCATCAGGGCACTTGTTCAGGTGGGAAACAAGCACTGTCCCATGAGCCTGCATCCTTGAGACGCCGGAGGAGCCCCTGCTGTGCAAGTCTCCAGTAGGGCAAGAGCTGCTTTCCACAGTAGTTCATCTTCAGTTCACCTGCCCATGTAGCTTTTTTTTTTTTGGAGATAGAGTCTTGCTCTGTCGCCCAGGCTGGAGTGCAGTGGCGCAATCTCGACTCACTGCAATGTTCACCTCCCAGGTTCAAGCAATTCTCCCTGCCTCAGCTTCCCAAGTAGCTGAGATTACAGGTGCCCACCACCATTCCCAGCTAATTTTTATACTTTTAATAGAGACAGGGTTTTGCCATGTTGGCCGGGCTGGTCTTGAACTCCTGACCTCAGATGATCCGCCTGCCTCCACCTTTCAAAGTGCTGGGATTACAGGGGTCTTGTCCATGTAATTCTAACCCAGATTATCCTAACTCAAAGCCATCGGATGGCTCCTCACTGCTCCCAAAGCCTGCCCTGTATGATTGCACCTTCCAGGATGGGTGCTCAGCACAGAACCTGATATAGTCTCAACCCCAGAGGAGCCGATGAATGTTTATATTTAGAGGTGAAGAAAATGTTAACCTGGGCTCCTTGGTGAGAAATAAGTCATACCCAATAGGTGGCCACGTGACATCGGACTTGTAAATCTGGGGTGTCACACAACAGCAGCATGTAACATCTGGGCGTAACCCAAGAGCAAGCCCTGCAGTCCCGGCAGATAGGTCACACCACTCACAGCAGCTGCTCAGGGCTCAGCATTCTCCAACCAGAAGCTAAGGGTAAACGCTATGCCCCAAACATTGCAGGTCCAGGAGCATCCACTCACACTACAAACACACACACACACACACACACACACACACACACACACACTCAGAGCATCCACTCACACTACACTACACAGACAAACAGAGCACCCACTCATACTACACTACACTATACACATACACACACAGA